>JACXGK010000411.1:18879-39933 GCA_016801125.1 Novumbra hubbsi
TGTTTGAACTGACACTGAGCCAAGGGAAACGGGGAACTAAGTAAGGCCAGTGATCAGTGTGATGAGGGACAGGTGTGCGCAGGTGGCCAGGTGCTTGGTGACGGTGTGATTTGTGACAGGGAGGAGCACATCGCTCACAGGCCACCAGAGGTAGCCAACGGGCCAGCAACAGTCAGGTAGGGTGGAACCCTGACAATTATAATCATTTGTTTAATTACGTTTGAGCTCTTGGAATTGGGGGACTGTGTACATGGTTGCAAGTCCTAAACTTTTTACTTGATATTGTTGTTCAACCTTTTGAATTAAAGCTGAAAGTCTGCACTTCAAATTCATCTTGATTGTTTCATAAAATTTTTATTCTGGTGCCATTCAGATCCAGAATTATGAGAATTATCCAAATATATATGGAACTAACTAAATATTCCTAAATCCCACACCATTATTGTTCATTGTAGGTTTACAGTATGTTTTGTCCGTGGTAGCTGTGTTCTATGTAGGAAAGCACGGGAAATATCACCATCTTTAGTTGGACACATTTGTTTTTGCATTTAAAGAGTCGGTATCATGAGTTTGCAAGTTTGAGAGCAGGCATTCATGTGGTATTTTTGTTTTGGGTAATGTGACAGAAGTGATTGATTACTTGTGCCTTCCACATCTCACATTCTTATTTGAGGTTGAACCCCCACACTTAATACACATGAAATCTTTATTGGTGTCCTAAAAACTTTCTTTGTATTATATACTGTACACTAAAACATCTGCAGTGTTTCATGTAACCAAAACAAAACCCTCTTGTGTTACTTACTAGGGATGTGAACCACTGTCTCCACCTCCTCATTTATTTGTGTCTGTAGGACTCTACAGGTAAAGAGGTTGGTGTCAGTCTCCTGGACAATGACATGTTGTTTGACTGTGTAGAATCCCTTTACATCTCTGTGTGTCTCAGGAGTTCCAGCAGAGAGACTGAGTCCTTTACTGTCCAGCCACACCAGATCAGGTTCAGGGTACCAGCCTTCAGATTGACACACCAGACCCATCCCTCCCTCTCTGTGTCCTTCAATGGACACCACTGGCCTAGATCCTACAGCTACAGACACACAGATAGACTGGATGTTAACTGAAGAGACAGGATGTATACACTTATATAAAAGACTAGAGCAAATCATTACAATTTTACAATAAATAGATCTTACCTTTAACAAAGACTTGAATCTTTATATCTGCATACCAGCTGTGCGACTTAACAAAGCATTCATAATGTCCCTCATCAGTCGCTTGTACCCTGGTCAGTTTTAAAGAGGTGTTTCCCCTCCACAGTTCCTCTTTAAACAGTGATGTTCTGTCTCTGTAGGAGGCAATCTGATCCTCCAGGATGTTTTTTCCATTTTGGTACTGATAGACAAGATCATCTGCAGAGTCAAGGTTACGCCACTCCACAGTCATGTCCTCAACACTGATGTTGGGTTTGAGGTAACAGGGTAGAATGATGTCATCACCAGCCACAGCAACAATGGGTTCAGATGGACCAAGAACATCAAACTGTGCTGAAGATGAAATAAAGAAATAAAATGGAAGTTAAGTGCAATTTGATCCATCCACAAGTCCTTTCTAAACTAGTGGAATCAGTATCAACTTTAGAGAGGATCCAATTATGTTTCTGCAGTATTGATAAATAATTGCCAGAATATTCCAGGCGCAGACATTGTAAAGTAAATGTGATTTAATCCAAGACAAAGGTACAAACTAACACGAACAGTAAACTGTGGAATTTGTTATTACTAAGAAGTAGTAAGGCGGAGGGTTAATAGGTTACTTGGGACATTCCAAAAGTCAGGAAGTTAGGAGAATAAGACAAAGGACACTGTGTACATGGAAACCTATTAATTAACTTCTAGCTTGACCCCCATACATGGGACGGATAAAGTGACCCAGGAAGGAGAGGAGGGGAGACAGGCCAGAGGGGTCCTGTAGACTTCCTGGCGCCGGACACAACAACACCATTCTCATCTACCTCAGAAAAGGTCACCAGATGGTTCACCCCAGGGCTGGGGGCTGCGACACAAGACACACCCACTCAGGAAGCACGCGCAACAACTATTATGCATCGATTGTGGGTGAGGGGGCTATTTAACCTGTGTCCATGGGAACTGACTTTCAGATCTTCTTGGCTGTCCTGCGAGACAGATCTCCGAATGCATTTGTAATAAAGGTGTATGATTTGGGAAGACTTGACGGCGTGGACATTCTGATTCGCAACCCGGGGAAACATTCGGTTTCAACAAAACGCAAAAGTAAAGGTGCTGTGGGAAACAGCAAAACAGAACTAAGCAATATACAAGAAACGTGTAGAGTATCCACAGTGAAATGGAATTAATTATAAGGAGGGAGAATCCCCACGAGAACAAATACATCAACTGTTCCGACTGTTGAACGGCTGGTTGGGCTCGGCCGGATCCGTCGTGGGGGCATTGGATACCCTCGCTATCGACAAATGTTTGCGAGAGCTCCCCTCCAGCTTGGCGAGGACGGTGAGCCAGTCCAATCCCCAGTCTTTGAACACTCTAGTGGACTCCCTAGAAACTTGGGGCGCCACCAAAGCATTACTGAAAGCAGAGAAGAAGGCCGAAAGGGATGTGCTTGTGAATAACGAACGAAAGGGCTCCCCAAACAATCCAGTGCTTCAAGTGTCTTGTCATGGGACATCCAGCTTGTTACTGCCCAAAGGAAGATGCGTCTATGCCTTCAGAATTGTCCCGTTCTGCAGCCCCTCCAGTTTCGAGGGCAACTACAACAATCAAATGCCGTGTTGGCAGGCAGGCATAGCGGCCGCCAGGAGAACCCCTGTGAAAATAGGAACTACAATTACTAACGCCTTTTTGGACTCTGGGAGCATGGTGTTATTGTTCCAACAAAGTCTGTGAAAAGATTGGAAATGGTTGGAGGAAGAGATGACAGCCTCCTGTATACACGGAAACACCCAAGCTTATTCCAGAGCAAGAGCAAGGATGGTTACTCTGGTAGGAAAAGTCACCAAGACGCTAGGCTTGTCCCCAGCATTGGCTGTACCCATTGTCCTGTGTCGGGATTGCCCACTATTCGATCAATTATGGGCCAATACGAAGATGCACCAGAAGGACGGTCAGAGAGGAAAACGGTCCCGGATAAAGATCTAGGGTCTAGCACACCATACGGAACCTCACCAAACGTCTAAAGGCAGGTATCAGCACAACTCCAAATGGCTAGACGGTCTGTTGGGCGAAAGAGGCAACAAGGAGGCAGATCATGTTGGCAACCTCGAGCGACAAGACGAGGGGAGTCCGGAAGATAAGTTCGGAGGAGACTCCACCCCAGGGGACAGCAGACAAGAACAAAAGGAATGGGATCGCCTACAACAGGTCTTCCAGGATACTACGCCAGAGGGAGAGTGGCATAGCTATGAATTTAGTGGGGCCATTGCCAAGGTTTGTTCGAGGGCATGACTATATCCTGGTAGTGGTTGATTATGCAATGAAGTATCTAGAAGCGATTCCTATGCGCTCTATGGCCACAAAAAGTATAGCCAAGGAAGGGTTGCCATCAACCATACTGACTGTTCAGGGTACCCCGTTCATGTCAAGACTCATGCGAGATCTATGCAAGCTGTATAATGCAGAACAAATCTGCACCAGTGTCTACCACCCTCAAACGGACAGGCTTTACAAGCGCTTGAACAAGACCATTAAGAGTATGCTCAGGCGAGTGGTAGATAAGGATGGGAAGAACTGTGATATGTTACTGCCCCATCTGATGTTTGCTCTACGGGAAGTGCCCCAAGCTTCTACATGATTCTCCCCCATTTGAGTTGTTGTTTGGGAGACCTTGTAGAGGAATACTGGACTTGGCCAAAGAAGCGCGGGAGAACCTACCGTGCCCTTATTGATCATGTGGCGTTAATGACGGATAGAATGGCAGCTATGGGCGTTGGCCGTTGGTAAGGGAACACATGGAGGCTGTGCAGAGGACACAAGCTTGTGCCTATAACCGGTCAGCTCAACCACAGCAGTTTAAACCAGGTAACCGGGTGCTCCAATGCCTCAACACAAACTATTGGCCCAATGGTTGGGTCCGTATGAGGTCGTAGCCCAAGTGTCTCCGGTTAACTATAAAATCGGAAAGCAGGGACGGAGAAAACCATAACAGATATACCACGTCAACCTATTGAAAGCCTACCAAGAACGGGGTGCTCCGGCGTTGTATGGAGAGGTGGCGAAAACTACAATTGAGGTCCGGGTAAGAACAAAATTGACGCTTCAACAATGACGGGAGGTGAGGGCTCTAGTGCTGAAGAATAGGAGTTTTTTTCGGACATCCCCGCCAGTACCTAAGTGATCCAACATCATATCAGGGCAGACCCGGGTGCTAAGGTGCATTTACGTCCTTATCGGATACCTGAGGCGAGACAGGTAATAACCAGGGCTGCTGTGGGGGAAATGTCATGTCATGGGGTGATAGAGCCTTCAATGAGTGCTTGGTCTAGTCCCATAGTTCTGGTACCCAAACCACACGGGTCGATGAGGGTTTGATACAGTACAGAGACCCCACCAGGCTTTTGCAGCGGCTTATATCGATAACGTAGTCATACAGTACGAGGATTGGGAGGACCCAATCTTAAATTATTTTGTTATCAAACAACAACGAACGCTTCTTTCCCTGACTTGGGTCCATTATTATTCTGAGAAAGCCAGAATAATAATAATAATAACTTGGGTCCATTATTATTCTACCAGAAGCCAACAGATGGTGCTGTGACCCGGATGAATTCTGATATCCACCACATCGAAATCTATTGCTGATCAAAAGGAGAAGACTGCTGACGGTACTTTCCTCATTCTCTGACAGCGTTTGGTGAGTCACTACACCTTTAAAAAAACAATGGTCTGGTTATATGTTGTTATTGTACATGGATGAGTAACATATCCAAAGATATGATTTATGTTGAGTAATCATGGGGTTCGACTCCCTTCTGAATACAAGCGCTTACTAAGTAGTAAGTGATTTTAAAATACTTATAAGTGAAAACCTTGACATACCATCTGAAGTCTTTGCTAGGCGGTTCGCAGATTGACACGTATGGGTGAATGTATGCACTGTACACAATTGGGTGCACTTACTAGGCGGGTAGTAAGTGATTGGGGTGATAAAACTTAGGCTAGTGAAAGCAAGTTCCCCCTTTTGTAACAGTGTAAGGCCAAGTAAAGAAAATGACATCTTTAATTGAAAAAACAACGTTAGAAAACAATGGGACTGCAGCCCCTGACTGTCACAATGGTCATCATGGTATCAATACATGTTTGGCCCTCATCCTACAATTTGCCAGGACGATTCACCAGAGAAGTTATTTGTTTGGCTAGTGCTTTGGAGGCTACAGTTAATATGACCTCTGAAGGTCTGACCTTGCGGTCAGCTGAAATAGTTGCCCTTTGAACTGTTGCAATGCAAAATAGACTTGCTCTTCATTGCATGATGGCAGCACAGGGGGAAATGATTGATTGGCTGGTAAGATCAAGAAGGTGACAAATACCGCAATTACAAACCTGATGATTTAGGTTTCTCTACATGGTTGCAATCTATTTTTGGCAATTGGAGGGGTTCTCTGCTAAACATGATTGTCAGCAGTGGGTGTAGTATTGATATTCAAGTGTGCCATTAACAAGTGTCTGTCACTCAACATAAGGAGTATGCACACATGAGGCTTTCCCGACCACAGACCATGCCCATTTAAGGGGTATGGGATCTAACAGTGATGTTCATCAACATCACATTGACGCCTCAACCTTTGCTCAGTGTGCCCGGAGTGACTATGATACTTGTGGCAGCCCACAATTAATTCCCTCACAAATATGTGTGGCAAAGACAGGGAATACCACCACTCCCACTGTTAAAGCTTCACGTAACTTTACTTAGGAGTAAGTGAACCTCTTACATCACTAGGATGTGAGATGAATTTGTTTTTATTTTCTTTCTTTTTATTTACAGATTTGTTGTTATGACATGTAAAAGTAGTTCTTTAATGTCCAAGGAGGGAGTCTAAAACGCACACACTTTCATCCCCATGTGTTCTGTCTGTCAAAGGAGATCTATTTTGGGACCTTGCCAAAGGTGCATAAGTTTGGGTAACTTGAGGACAAGACAGAAGAAGCCAACAGCAACACCAATAACATCTTCATGTACTAATTATTTTGTTATTGAACAACAACGAACGCTTCTTCCCCTGACTTAGGTCCATTATTATTCTGAGAAATCTACCAGAAGCCAACAGGGGATAGGAGCAGTGTTGTCCCAAGGCGGGGAAGAGGCCCACCTGGTGGTGTGTATTTGCCGTAAGTTGGGAATAACACCACGGTAGAACGGGAAGCTTTGGCCATCAAGTGGGCCTGGAGTATCTGAGGTTAATGATCTCCTAGGTCGCCACTTTGGCCTGGTTACAGACCACATGCCCCTTAGGTGGATGGCTACGCAATGAGACACCAACAGCAGGATCACAAGGTGATTCTTGGCTCTACAACCTTCCAGTTTGAGGTGGTGCACAAACCAGGACCCTAACACGGGAATGCTGATGCGCTATCGCGCTGGGACCGAGTGGGTCCGGCTGGCGCAAGTCCTTTTGGGTCTAACTTGAGGGGGGATGTGTGAAGGGTCTGACCTTGTAAGGGGGAGCAAGACGTCCTCACTTGGAAGTCGCGCGTAACGTAAATCGGAGAATAGCTCACAGCTGACAGTTATTTCCTAACTGGATCAGGTGCTCTATATTACAGGCCCAGACTGAGAGGAAGGGGGAGAAAAAAGACACATCGAGGGGAGACAACATCTGTTTAGGGAGATGAACTCTGTATTTAATGTATTGACAGAAGAATACTTGAATAAACGGAGTGTCACCACTCCTTTCCCCTGTTCTTTCGTCATCTGGTTGGCTCACTAAAAGACTCTTGCAGTTTGTGATACCGGGAACAATTTGGACGCGCTGTACAACTTAACGCACATTCACAATAACTTAATAAACAAAGAGCTCCCAATGTCTGGCTCTTCTGGAAGACAAGGAGCCCCGACCCACGGTAGTGTATAAAAGACAATGGTATGTATGAAAGTCTGCATCAGAAATAAAACGCAAAGCCACATGATATACTGAGTCAAGACTTTTCAAAACAGTAACTGAAGCGTGGTTATAGTATACCACCATACTGTGCAAATATGGTATATCACCATAGTCAAGCACAAACATTATTGTATTGTATCGAAAGTCTGCATCAGAAATAATAATGTATAAAAGATTCTGGTATGTATGAAAATGGCATCAGAAATAATAATGTATAGAAGACACGGGTATGTATGAAAGTCTGCATCAGTAATAATACTGCATAAAAGACAATGGTATGTACGAAAGTCTGAATCAGTAAAAATAGGTAATAAAAGACAATGGTGTGTGCGAAAGTCTGAATCGGTAATAATAATGTTTAAAGACAATGGTATGTACAAAAGTCTGCATCAGGGATAATAATGTATAAAATACAATGGTGTGTACTAAAGTCTGCCACAGTAATAATAGGTTATAAAAGACAATGGTGTGTACGAAAGTCTACCAAGTACCTATTTAACTTTTACCACAGAAAACGACCAATCTCACAACAAGAACTTCATGTTTGTAGTATGTTATTCATCCGTTAATATTTAAAACTTGCTTTTATAGAAAATACATTATTAAAGACCTAACTTCCTGGTAATGACTGTTAACACAAGCTGGTAGATTGTTTCTGTCATGTTCTTTTAATACTGATTTCCCTGAGGAAGAATTTAATGGTGTAAAGTTCTACATGTCCAGAAGATTCTCCAAAGGATTATTGACTATTATTAACTTTTACATGTAATACTGGCAGAAATATTTTCTATCATAATTTATACAAACCCCTTAAATCAATAATACAGTCTAGGTATGTGTCAATAACTATCAATGTTTGTTGACACATTAAGTTGAATTACTACTAGAAAGAGAAGTAATAACTGTATTTACCAGACTGAGAGGTTAAACTGTGGAGGAGAATCAGTAGAGTCACATATAAACAATCTGGTCCAGTCACCATTATTCCTGAAGGAGACAGTTGATCTGATAAAGAAACAGACATCAAGAATGTCATAAACACAGCAAACAACAGAACTAATATCATTTACCTGACATGCCCCTTCAGGAAACACCAAGTACTTTATTATTCTGTAGCTGTCACGTCTCCACCTAGCGGCGGGCTCTCCTCCAGTCGGGTGGCACCCTGGCGTTCGACGTTGCTGGCCTTCTAGTTGCCTTCGTTTGTGTTTGTCCTGTTTCCTATGTCCTGTGAACGCATCCCTCCTGATTTCCCACAGCTGTTCCCTATCAACTAGGTATATAGGTCCTGATGTGTCTTGTCTCTGTGTTCATTATTGTTACCTGTTCTGTGTTGCACGCACTGCGTGCGTTGGTGCTTTATTTGAGAATATTTCGCACCACTGTGGCTTTTGCAATTTAAAGGTGAAATAATATTATATATTTCGCCCCCTACACTTACACAGGTAAGGCGATCTTTTGTTCTGTGGGGGCCGTCTGGTGACCATCTCCAAATTCCAATAACGTTTTCGCAATATCCCGCCCTACACCAGTGTCTTGCATTGGTCGATTCCGGGGCGCCAGGCAACTACATCGATGCCGGGTTGGCCAGTCGGTTTAACATACCCCTGGGTTCTGTCTCCCCTCCCTATCCCTATTCGGGCGTTGGATACGCGCCCGTTCGGTATGGGTATGGTGAGCCAGGTTACCAGGCCCTTACGCATGCAGTGTGGTCATAACGTAGAGTCCATTTCTCTCTACGTCATCAATGCCCCTAACTTCCCTGTCATTCTGGGTCTCCTTTGGGTCTCCTTTGGCTTGCGCGTTATGGTTGTGCACTGCCCAAAGGTCGGGTGTATCCCTTGTCCAGACCTGAGACAGAGGCTATGACCTCTTATGTCTCAGAGGCACTGGCCCAGGGATACATTCGGCCTTCCACTTTACCTGCCTCCTCCAGTTTCTTCTTCGTGAACTACAGGGCACTGAATGACATCACAGTGAGGTTCACCTACCCGCTCCCGCTCATCGGTCCACTCATGGAGACAATGCATGGGGCTTGCTTATTCACAAAGTTGGACATACGGAGTGCCTACAATTTGGTGCGTATCCGGAGGGGGGATGAGTGGAAGACAGCATTTAGCACAACTTCCGGGCATTATGAGTATCTCGTTATGCCGTATGGTTTCATGAATGCTCCATCGGTCTTTTAATCCTTTGTTGATGAAATTTTTCGGGACATGTGAAGCCATGGCGTGGTGGTATATATCGATGACATCTTAATATACTCTGCGACGCGGGACGAACGTGGTGCCACCGTTCGCAAGGTGTTGAAACGGCGGGTGCCGCACGACCTGTTTGTCAAACTGAAAAAATGCTATTTCTTCTAGTCATCTGTTTCCTTCCTAGGTTATCGCATTGCACCTGGTGGAGTGGAGATGGAGGGGTCACGCATCGACGACGTGCGTGATTGGCCTACTCCAACCTCCGGTAAGGAGGTCTAAATGTTTTGGGGTTTTGCCAACCATTATCGTAGGTTTATCCAAGGCTTTGGCAAGGTGGCAGCTCCGATCACCTCCCTGTTGAAGGTCGCGCCGACCTGGTTGCGTTGGACGCCGGAGGCGGAGCAGGCTTTGGCGCACCCCGATCCAGAACTACCGTTTGTGGTAGAGGTGGATGCCTCCGAGGTAGGTGTGGGGGCTGTGCTCTCTCAGCGCTCGGGGGTGCCACCTAAGCTCTGCCCCTGTGCCTTCTTATCCAAGAAGCTTAGTGCGGCGGAGCAGAACTACTATGTGGGGAATCGCGAGCTGCTTGCTGTAGTTAAAGCCTTGTCGGCTTGGAGGCATTGACTAGAGGGGGCTAAACACCCTTTTCTCGTTCTGACTGACCACCGCAACCTGGAGAACATCCGCTCGGCGAGGAGGTGGGCCTTGTTTTTTACCAGGTTTAACTTCACTCTGTCATATGTTCCAGGGTCCAAGAACGTTGGTGCTGATGCCCTGTCTCGGGTCCATGATCTATGGGAGAGGCCTGTGGACACCTCCCCTATCCTCCCTAGCGCGCGTATCCTGGCGCCGGTGGTATGGGAGGTGGACAAGGAAATACGCAGGGCTCTCAGGGCGGTGAATACTGGTGGCCTACTTTGGCTAGAGACGTCAGGGTGTACATCACCTCTTGTTCGATGTGCGCTCAGAGTAAGTCCACCAGGCACCTACCCTCAGGTAAACTGCTTCCACTGCCTATCCCACAACGCCCATGGTCCCACCTGAGTGTGGACTTTCTAACTGATCTGCCTCTTTCCCAGGGTTGTACCACCATCCTGGTCGTTGTGGATAGGTTCTCATAGGCCTGTCGTTTGCTCCCCTTGCCTGGACTCCCGACGGCCTTGCAGACCGCGGAGGTTCTATTCTCTCACGTCTTCCAGCACTATGGGGTCCCGGAGGATATAGTGTCTGATCGGGGCCCCCAATTCACGTCCAGGGTCTGGAGGGCTTTCATGAAGAAGCTGGGGGTCTCAGTCAGTCTGACCTCCGAGTTCCACCCTGAGTCCAATGATCAGGTGGAACGGGTAAACCAGGAAGTGGGCAGGTTCCTGCGAGCGTATTGCATGGACAAACCAGCGCGGTGGGCAGATTTCCTGGCGTAGGTTGAGTACGCCCAGAATTCCCTCAGGAGCTCCTCCACCAACCTCACCCCATTCTAGTGCGTCCTCGTTTACCAGCCTCCGCTTGGGCCCTGGGACGCGGAGCCATCCGAGGTACTATAGAATTCAAACTACTTCCCCCGAGTCTGAATCAGAGAATGTCCACCCGGGCAACTATTTCCAAAGTAAACGCCTTTATTACAGATATATCTGGAGATCGTTCCCCAAAATACAGCCAGGAAGATCTGAAGTCCGTTCACATCGGACACATTTTATGTAGCCTATTCCCCACTCAGTCATTGTATAGAAATTGCTTCCTGTGTGGGCGTGTCCCGTCTTGCAGACCCCATCTCTATCCGTGGGGCCCTCTGGTGATCTTGGAGGCCGACAAAGAAGACAGTTGAGGGGGTAGGCTGGCGCACGTAGATCTGACCTTGGCTAGCTCTTGTTTCCATCCTCCTCCTTGTCTGCATCTGTGGGTCCAGCTAAAAGGCCATAAACCTGGCTTCCTATACATTCTATGTCCTTGCCGCTAATCCCTTGATAGTCCTACCTCTGGAATGTACTTATTAACATTTACGACCCCCAGCTATTTTCAGAGTATACACCCTACCGGCACCATTTGTTTCTAATAGCACACACACATCTAATCTTAACTAAAAGATTCCACAGTACCGGCGGTGGAGGACTGTTTCCGGAGGGCGGACACCACCTGGCGGGTAGCCCACGTGCACCTCTGCAGGGCACAAAGCCACCGCTGACCGTCGCTGCTCCGGAATATGCCAGCTATTCTCTCTACACACCCTAGTAACATGCAGATTATTATCCACACTGGGTCTTTTGACATTCTACGAAGGAAAACTGTCTCTGAGATCTTGAATAAAGAATTTTCCCTGCTTCTGGAGCAAATAAGCAACTCTAATTTTCAATTTTCTGGCCCCATTCCAACCTTGGGGAAAGGAACTGAATCTTTTAGCAGACTCCTTGGGTTAAATACATGGCTGTCATCTGCCTGCTCCAACCACGGGATAAAGTTTATTACGTTACGCCCTTGGAACACCATACCCAAACAGGATAAGCATCATGGACAACACACATAGACAGAGTATTCACCCCCCCTCCCCTGACCCTCTGACTAAAATCACAGAATGTTTCGAAAAGTTGTCCTTGTCCCAAGCAGGCGCTCAATGACCCCTACCTCACCCCCCCTCTGTCCCTACACCACTCTCATCCTCTCCACCTCCACTACATTCATCACTCCCTCCACCATCCTCTCCACCTCCACTACACTCCCCTCCCCCTCCACCATCTTCTCCACCTCCACTACAATCCGCTCCTCCTCCACCACCTCCACCTACTCAACTCCCTCCACTGCCACCATCACACAAACATATCAGGGAGCCGGTCTTACCCAAAAAGATTATTGCTCACACTCCCCTATGTCCAACTCCGCCCCCCCCCCTAAAACGAATACTTAGGCATCGTCAAAAACCTTGATGTGCATTGGGTCCCTGCTATTGTAAAACTAGCAATCCCGACTGTCTTGAGAACAAGCCAGTATCTCTATTCCTGTGTTGATTAGAAATAGAAGGAATCGAGTGCCTGCATTTTATGAAGCAAATCTGTCTAATTGTATATCTATAAAGTGCCAATTTACTAGTCCAGGACCCCCTATTATCCCTATTAAGATGGCCTTACTTAATATCAGAACCCTCGCAAACAAATCATTCTTGGTAAATGACTTTATAAGTTCCTACAAGCTAGATTTCATGTTTCTCACTGAAACGTGTTTTTTGAAGCACTAATCACCTCGGAAGTTCAAGTAAACTCAGTTTCTTTTAGGAAAAGTTAAATTAATGAGAGCACCAATGCTCAGTTTATGGAGGCCATAGCTATCTTGCCAACATTAAGTGCAGAGTCAGTTGATGAACTCCTGGATGACTTTAACGCCAAAATATTATAGGTCATGGATCTTGTTGCACTGTTAAAGTTAAAGAAAACTCAGAGCAAACAGAAAGCACCTTGGAGAAACAAGGTAGCGATAACTTCCCTGAAAAGAGAATGTAGGAAAACGGAACCTAAGTGTAGAAAAACTAAACTTCAAATCGATTATGACATCCATAAACAAAGCCTTGGTAGCTTCAATTATGAGTTACGCAAGGCTAGGCAGCAACATTTATCGGGAATGATAAACAACAATATCAACAATACCCGCAAGCTATTTGCTATGGTTGACAAGCTTACAAACCCCCTAAGTCAGACAGCATCAGAACATGTGTCTACAGTTAAATGTAATGAATTTGCGTGTTACTTTGGTGAAAAAATCTAAAGTATTAGACTGAGCATCAGTACAACACAGTCAAAAAATTACACTGTACCATCACTAAAACCACCCGGACATAATTCAGTTATGTCGGTTTTTAATACAATTGATCAAACAACCCTAAAGGAAACAGTTCATCATCTTAAATCTTCCTCATGTTGTCTCGACACCCTGCCATCTGACTTTTTTAAAAACATTCTTAACTCTATAATTTCATAGCCAAGATCATTGAGAAGGTTGTCTTCAATCAACCCAGCAACTTTGTGAACTCAAATGGTCTCCTAGACAAATTTCAGTCAGGCTTCCGACCTCACCACAGTACTGAAACGGCTCTGATTAAAGTTCTGAATGATATACGGTTGAATACTGCTTCAGATAAAATAACAATCCTTGTTCTATTAGATCTCAGTGCTGCATTTGATACTGTAGACCACAAAACTCTTGTCGACAGGCTGGAAAATTGGGTAGGACTGTCCGGGACAGTCCTCAATTGGTTTAGGTCTTATTTGGATGATCGAAGTTACTTAGTCACTATTGGCAATCACGAATCTGATAGGGTGGCTATGACATGCGGAATTCCCCAGGGTTCAGTTCTCGGACCGCTTCTGTTCAATCTCTATGTGCTACTTCTGGGCCAAATTCTACAGAACAACAACATCAACTACCATTGCTACGCAGATGATACTCAAATATATATGGCTCTCGAACCATCGGACTATAGCTCAATAGACGCATTGTGTCACTGCATAAAACAGGTAAATACCTGGATGAACCAACATTTTCTACAATTAAACCAAGATAAAACTGAGATTATTGTATTTGGCAAAACAAACAACAGAACAAGTATTACTAAAGAGCTTGATTCTCGGGCCCTAAAGACCAGAGACCAAGTGCGTAATGTTGGTGTTCTAATAGACTCTGACCTTACAAAACTTTTTAATTTTCATTACTTTTTTAAAATCCTTCTTAATTTTCCTTTAAACTTTTTTTTTACATGTTAAATTGATCCATGTCTGTTTTAATCAATCTGTTAAAATTGTGACCGAAAAGTGGGAAGATGGAAGAGGTTGAATTGTGGAGTTGGTTTGAAAAACGCGTACTCATACAAAGTGTGAATGTAAGTAAGATCGCAGTGCAATGAGTGTATTAGTGTATTATTGTGAATACTCTGGGATGTAAGTGGGCGCACTGCATCGTGTGATTGATCCAAGGATAAAATATCAGGCTGTTTGTATAACGAGACCTGAGTTGCATTGGATGGTTACTGAGTGAATGTGTGGACGGGCGAATAGAGGACAAGTTGTAGATAGACTGTTAGTTATAAAATTGTATTTCTCTTTTAATTCTTTTAATGTTTTTGAATTTCTCTTTTAATGTCTTGTCTTGTAAAGCACATTGAATTGCATCTATGTATGAATTGTGCTATATAAATAAACTTGATTGATTGATTGATATCTTATCCATCCCACGTTTCAAGTGTCTCTCCTTAGGCCGGTGGTGTCTGGTCCCCACCAGGTGAACGAGGTCCGGGCGACTCCTCCGCCGCCGTTGGTTGTCGACGGGACTCGTCGAAAGTGGAACTTGGAATCCATCTACTCCGTCTCGTCTATCCTTGACTCCAGGTGTTGGGGGGGGGTCTGCAGTATCTCGTGGAGTGGCAGGGTTGCGGCCCGGAGGAGCGGAGCTGGGTGCCTCGGGCCGTAACCTGCCTCGGGCAGACGTCCTTGACCCCTCGCTCCTTCGGGATTTCCATCGCATTTCCATGTCTCCACCTAGCAGCGGGCTCCCCTCCAGTCGTGTGGCACCCTGGCGTTCGACGTCGCCAGCCTTCTAGTTGCCATCGTTCGTGTTTGTCCTGTTTCCCATGTCCTGTGATTGCATCCCTCCTGATTTCCCACAGCTGTTCCCTATCAACCAGATATATAAGCCCTTGTGTGTCTTGTCTCTGTGTCTGTTATTGTTACCTGTTTTGTGCTACAGGCACTGCGTGCGTTGGTGCTCTATTTGAGAATATTTCGCACCACAGTGGCTTTAGCCACCCTCAACCATCCTGCATTTTGATCTTCTTTCCAAGACAACATTACAGTAGCCTGAATTTTATTCTAATTATCCTCACAGAGAAACATTGTAATTTATTTATTTAAGCAGTATTTATTTTTACAAAAACAACAACAATAATACTGGCAATTTGCTGTTAGTCTTTGTACCAAATATTTACATTTTGGGGATAAATTCTGACAGACAAAACCAGTTATTATTAAGATTTCCTCTATGAATTTATGGTTATGTTATTTTGACAATAAGCAAACACTTTATACATTATAAAATAAGTCACAAACTAATTATATAAAAGATTTAAAAAGTCATACCGTCATTACAGCACGTCAGTGAAGAAGAGAATGAAAATGAAAGTAACAGATACAACCTCAGTTAACACAAAGATTAAATCTGCTAAAGCGTACATTCCTACACCCACTGACCATCTGTCAACAGGAAAACAGTCAGAACTTTCAGGACTCTGACAGAGTTGTTTAATAATGTTGACAAACCTTGCATTCTTTATTCCTCATGTGTAAAAGTAGCAGTTTTTATTTTTACTAATTTGCATAGTAAACTAATCATTAAACTAATTATACAAATCATTAGCATACACCTGGGCCACTCATCCTGGTACACTAGTGATCATACACCTGGGACACTCCTCCTGGTTACACTAGTGATCATACACCTGGGACACACCTCCTGGTTGCACTAGTGATCATAAACCTGGGACACTCCTACTGGATACACTAGTGATCATACACCTGGGACACACCTCCTGGTTGCACTAGTGATCATAAACCTGGGACACTCCTACTGGATACACTAGTGATCATACACCGGGCCATTCCTCCTGGTTACACTAGTGATCATACACCTGGCCATTCCTCCTGGTTACACTAGTGATCATACACCTGGGCCACTCGACCCCACAGTTGATATGTCCGACACCCAGTTCGTTCAGATCCCTCTTAAACTCACACGGAAATAATTAAACTGAATAGGCAGCAGGGACCATAGTCACCAAGAAAAAAATTTGAAACACAATATGCCGTGAAGGACTGAAAGCACTGACCTTGCGTCTCCTTTCGCAAACACTGCATCATCATTACAGTACGGGCCTGTCTAAAGTTTGACAATGAACATCTGAATAATTCAGAAGTGAACTGAGTGAAAGTGTTGTTGTCAGATGAGACCAAAATCAAGTTATTTGGCATCAACTCAAATCGCAGTGTTTGGAGGAGGTGAAAAACTGCCTATGACCACAAGAACACTGTCCCCACCATCAAACATGGAGGGGGAAACATTATGCTTTGGAGGTGTTTTTCTGCATAGGGGACAGCACAACTTCCACGCATCGAAGGGACGATGGATGGGGCCATGTATCGACAAATCTTGGGTGAGAACCTCCTTCCTTTAGCCAGGGCCTCGAAAATGGGTCGTGGATGGGTATTCTAGCATGACAATGACCCAAAACACACGGACAAGGCATGGCTCAATAAGAAGCACATTAAGGTCCTAGAGTGACCTAGCCAGTCTCCAGACCTTAATCCCATAGAAAATCTGTGGAGTCAGCTAAAGGTTTGAGATGCCAAACGTCAGCCTCGAAACCTTAATGACATGGAGAGGATCTGCAAAGAGGAGTGGGAAAAAATCCTTCATGAGCAAACCTCTGTGACTGCCAACAAGGGTTTTGCCACCAAGTACTAAGTCATGTTTTGCAACGGGGTCAAATACTAATTTTACTGAGTAAAAAGCAAATTAATTGATAAATTATTAGAAATGTTTTCAGGATTTTTTTGCTGTTATTCTGTCTCTGACTGTTCAAACAGATCTACCATTAAATTTATAGGTTGATAATTTATTTGTCAGTGGGCAAACGTACAAAATCAGCAGGGAATCAAATATTTTTTTCCTTCACTCTAGATTTTAAATAAAGCGCATTTAGTCCTGCTCTTGTACAACTCTATCTAGATCACCTGTGACCATTTCAGCCATTTGACACTCTTTATCAAGCGTAGTTGTAACGTACAGTGTAGCACGGTGCCGGTAGGTGGTGGTATTTTGGGGAACACTTTTATTTTGAAGCACACTTTGGTCACGTCGGACATTACGCGCACCTGTTTGCACTCTGTAATTTGTGTGTGTGTTTATATGTCCTTTGTTTCTGTCAACAGGTGTTACTCATTGTGGATACTACATATGTTTGAAAAGAAGTCCTGTCACGTTTTGGTGTTTGTATTGTTTATAGCTGCTTGATTCAGCAACTTTGATTTACTGTGTCTGTTCGTGTTCTAGTTTTGATTGTTTGTAAAATAAATTCATGTATTAATTAAAATGTCTGCATTTGGTTCCGTCTCCACCCACACCCGTGACAATAGTAAACATTCAGAACATGTTCTGGTGCCAAGAAGATGCCTCTCAAATATACAAATATGAATATTTACATCAAAATAATAAAGCGAATGACAACCCCAGGTCCCTGTTACATCAGGAGAGGACACACTAATAATACAATAAGACCAGCTGGGAAATGTTTCTCAATGACAATATCATATTTTAGGGGATTTCACACAAATAAATGCAGAAAAAAACTACTCTTCTTCCTCTTCCGTCTCTGCAAGCGGATTAGACATTTTTCATATAACATCTTCTTGGATACACAGTTCCTCTTTCTGTGACACGTGTTGTGGTAATATTAACAATTGGATGTATTAACTGATTATACACTGGCTTACATGTCAAACTGTTGTTGCATGAAGAGAGCAAAGGAATGTTGGGGTCATAAAGCTAGGACAGAGGATCTGGTCTGTGTTTGTTGGTGACACCTATCTCTATGCTAAATCCTGTAATCACACTGTGCCCATCTGTTCTCCTTATCACTGTTCTTCTTCATGGATCTATAGGAATTTGGCCATGAGGGGGTGATACTTCCATCCTGAGTGGGGGCTATTGGGGCACCTGGATAAACACAGGATAGGGGGAGAACAGATTGGGGTCAGGAAGGGAACATTGTTTTGACACACCCCTGGACTGGATTATACCAAATGCATATGCAAATAACCTGAGTGTATAAGAATGTATGTAACTTTGGAATTGGGGGAGATGCTTCCCTGTCACTCTAGGTAATGGGGAACCAGACTCTCCTTGCAAGTAAATCTTTAATAAACTGTTAATTGTGCTAAAGACATTTTCTTTCTTACCATCCTACATTACAATCCTAGACATAGTAAATTGCCATAATACACGTCATTGGCATGAAAGTGGAACTTGGAATCCACCGATAAAATCTGTCCTACAGTCAAAACCTACATAATGCTTTTGACAGATGAATCCAAAGTAGAATTGTTGGGATACAGTAACAGAAGACAGGTGTGGCACAAACCAAAGACAGCATTTGAGCACAAGAACATCATGCCAACTGTGAAGCATGGGGGTGGAAATGTCATGGTTTGAGGCTGCTTTGCGGCTGCAGGTCCTGGCCAGCTCACTATCATAAAATCTACTATGACTTCTTTATTGTATCAGAGGGTGCTTGAGGAAAATATAAGACCATCTGTCCAAAAACTTAAGATGGATCGGATGTGGGCAGTGCAACATGACAATTACCCAAAACATTCTAGTAAATCCAAAAAGGAATGGCTCAAAAGAAATAAATGGACACTGGAATTGTCAAGTCAAAGCCTTTTTACTTAATCCTTTTGAGATGCTGTGGGGTGATTTGAAACGGGCAAGAAACCCGTCATCATACAGCGGGACCACTCTCCTCCATCCCCCTTTTCTTTCTTCTTTCCTCCTTTATTCCTTCCTCCCATCCTAACCGCCTTGTCTTCTTCCTTCCTCTATTGGGTCTCCCCTCCTCTCTGTATACAGGCTCACTGTATAAACGTGCAGGTCAATTACTATTAGAATTCCAGATTAGTAATTTATCAAATACAATTTAAAAAAATGAATGTTTCATAAAAGACACACCATTGATTGACTATACTCTCGTAGAAGGTGTGTGACTATGTGCCATATCACAAATGTGGAGGCTAAATCTTAACGAAATCATACTGCTGATTCAAGGTAAAACTGAAAGAAATGATGTTGAGTGTGGATATAATGGGTGGAATTTCATCTTGTTTAGGACACGTTTTCTGTTAATAAATCCTTACAGTAGTGTGTGTGTTCTTAGAGAACAAAAAAAACAACTTACTCCAGTGTTCAGCTGTACTATGGTCACGTGGGTGTGTGGGTGTGTGGGTGTGTTGGTTGTTTCTATTATATTAGTTAGTGTTTCCTAGAAAAGCTCTCTCCTGCATCATTATCAGGATGACTGACTAGCCCTGATCGCAGCTCGTCAGCTTAAAACTCTAAACTCTAAAACAGCCTCTGTTACAAAAGCAAGTCCTGACAGGTTGGTCCCCAGAAGGGAAAATGCTATTTCCAGCTGAGTGGTTAGGTTTATGGTAAAAACCTACAGTTGGATTTATTGTTCAGGCACACATTAAGAGGTTAGGTTTAGGAGAGGGACATGCAAGTAGATCAATAATATCAGAGCTAAGATGACTGTGGTTAAGGGACATGAAAAATAAGTCCAAATATTTTCTCTGAACCCCATATGGATGTATGTTACTGCTCACCCCACTTCCTGAGGTCATCTGTAAAAAATCGAGTAGAAGTGAGAACATCATAAAAAAGGTCAACCAGTAGATACACTGATTAGCCAAACCATGACCACCTGCCTAATATTGTGACGGCTGGATAATGGGAATGATCTGGACAAAGCTACAGGTAAGTTTCACGAACGTTTCGGTTTATTACGAACTCAATTCCATCAAAAACCTCTTAAGGTGAAATGAAAAAAGGCACAGCGTGCTCGCAGGCACGGAAGGACGAAACAAAGGGAAACAAAGTTTCCTAGCTCTCATCAGTACAGTTCGTAGTACTGGTACACACAACAGCGACAATAACACACTTGGAGACCAGGGTGCCTTCACAGGACATGGGAAACAGGAGAAACATACACGATGGCACTAGAAGGCCGGCGACGTCGAACGCTGTGGAGTCACACGCCTGGAGGTATGCCCACCACCAGGAGGCAACGTGACAAATATGCTGTGTTTTATGGTGTGTTATGGGTGTGTTACATTCCCCAGTATGTGTGGGTGTGTTACATTCCCCAGTATGTGTGGGTGTGTTACATTCCCCAGTATGTGTGGGTGTGTTATGTCCCCCAGTATGTGCGGGTGTGTTACATTCCCCAGTATGTGCGGGTGTGTTACATTCTGCAGTATGTGTGGGTGTGTTACATTCTGCAGTATGTGTGGGTGTGTTACGTCCCCCAGTATGTGTGGGTGTGTTACATTCCCCAGTATGTGCGGGTGTGATACAATCCCCAGTATATGCGGGTGTGTAACATTCCCCAGTATGTGTTGGTGTGTTACATTCCCCAGTATGTGTGGGTGTGTTACATTCCCCAGTTTCTGTGTTGCTTTGTCTCTGTATGTGTTGGTGTTCTGCTCTGTGTCTGTTTACAGGTGGTGCCAATCATGCTCATCTCCCGATCAGATTGCTATCCTTAGTTTTTTCAGGTGTACGTGGGCACCAGTGCCTTGCCCATCTGGTCTTCACAACCATAATCCATTGTTGTTCTTTTGTCAGATGTACAATCAGAACCGCTGCCTCGTATGGTGGGCTCTGCTCTGGGTTATAATCCACAGATACACTATGTGAAAAGTTTGGCGAATGTAGTCGCCAACGGTCTCTGACATGAATAATAATTGGGGATGTAGTTTGGTTGCATTCTTTGTCACAAACTAGCGCTTTGTGTTTTTGGGGTGGGTGTTACATTGCCCAGTTTATGTGTTGCTGTGTGTTTGTACGTGTGGTGTTCTGTTCTGTCTGTTCTGTACAGGTGGGGTCAATCAAGCGCACCTCTCACTCCTTAATGACCAC
>JACXGK010000411.1:40033-95341 GCA_016801125.1 Novumbra hubbsi
AATTGGATCCAACCATCATACCCAAGCGCAATCCTTACACACTCCTGCCCATTACTGTACCCAACTGGATCCAGGATGGGATCAACCAATCCCATCCTTCTTTCAGCTGTATAAGAACCCAGCTGTGTTCCGTTCCACAGCGTTCTGCCCTTGCATGGTGTTGTTTCATGCATCCTGTGGTTGTGGTCACCGGTGAGCGCTTTGGTTTGGATGTGTTCTTTGTTGCTTTGGAGTGCTTCCGGTTGCACACAGCAATTGTCTTGGTTTGAGTTGTATTAGCACTGGTGTACTCACTCAATTGTTGAGCTTGTTTTCATTTGTTCCCGGGGGGGAAGGGGAACGTACCTGGGGAGGCCCATGGGCATACATCATCCAGTGTTCTGACTGTCTATGCACACTAGGTCAGACCTGAATGGACCACCCCCCGTATTTAGGGTTAGTGTGCCATTTGGTGCTTGCCGTTTCGGTAAGTAGGCAGGGAAGGTAGGAAAGATGTTTCTTAAACTTTTACTTTCTTTGCTTTGGTTCCACCTGGCCCCTTTTCCTGTGTTTGGGACAATAAATTCCCTGAAACGGAAGCTCTGTCTCTTCTCTATAATCACACCTATAACCCCATAACTTTGCCCCCAACTCCACGGGGAGTTGACATGTTGGAGGGTGCTGCATCCCCGTTCTCAGAGCGTCACACTACCTCTACTGCCTTGTCTTCCCCCAGTGCATCCTGGGCCATCACTTCCCCAGGTAAATGGGTACACGGCCGTCCACGTGATGTCAAAGGAAATGCAACTCATCGGACCAGGCCACCTTCTTCTACTGATCCAAGGACCAGATCTGATGCTTGAGGGCCCCCTTTAGGAGTTTTTGATGGTGGGAGCTTTTGATGGTTAGAAATACTAATTTGATGTTCAACCATTCCTCCATTATAATAGTTTGGCTGATAAAGGCGTATGGGTGAAAAGGGTTCGAGCCAGTATTTAATGGGCTGTATTTGGGAAGATCATGGCAGAGGTTTTCTTTGTTAAAGTGCAAAGAACAATAACTCAAGAGCATGCCTGTGCCTCCTGCACGTTGGCCTGCGGTGGAACGTAAACATCAACCAAAATGAATGAAGTAAACTCACAGGGTGAATAGTAAGGTCTACAGTTAATGTAGCATGATTCCAAATCAGGAGAACATTACTGCTGAATCACATCACTACACCAGCCACTGGGTAAAAACTAGCTTTATTCTGAGCTCATTATATGATTGATCCATGGAACATGTCTCTACTTTTAGCCACAAACTCTGTTGCTCTTTCAAAGTAAACACCTCTCTATGGTCTTAAACAAGTTTCCTTAAATTAGTTTTGAAATGTTCTTGACAGTGTCTGGGGGGTGAGATTCATCATCCGGTTCCTGATTATTGATTCAACTGTGCTAACTGGGATATCCAAAAATGTAGATATCATTTTGTAATATTTTCCTAATCTATGCATTTGTATAACTTAATTTCTAACCTCTGTAGAATGGTCTTTGGTCTTAAATTTTCTTCAGATACCCAATGACCACCTTTTTCTAGAGAAAGGTAATTTTCTCCTTGTTGGGGAAATACGTTAATCGGTGTAGACGGGTAGCTTCCGGTTTCAAGCAACCTACTTCAATTTAATTTATTTTTCTTAGATATATTAAATAATTTTGCAAGGCACTGTATGTTCTGGATATTCCGTGAGGACATGCATTTTGGTGTTTGTAGGCATAATAAAGTTTATTTGGTCTGTTCAAAGGTATTGAACAGACCAAACATGGACAGCACATGGAATTTATGGAATTTCCATAAAAAATTAATTGGGTGTTTTTTTCCCTGATTAAACAAATAAAGGAAAATCCTGGCATAATCTACATTCAGCCATCAGAGGGCAGTCTAACTATTGTTTAAGCATATTCTATCTTCTCCAATCTATTCCAGTGTTCACCAATACAGAAGGGGAACCTACGAGGTTACTAAACATGTAGCTGTGCACCTTTTTAGGGCCCCAGGTTCCAAAACACTAAAGGGGTTTGATTTGGCATTCCTTGATTTGGTATAACAACACATTTTATATTCCACATTGGGCATATGGATTTTCCTTTTTTCTTTCTTCCTTTTTTTCTCTTTGCCCTCTTTCTAAATATATATGTGGGTCTTTCTCCCTTTTCTCTCTGCCTTCTTTCCAAATATATATGTGGGTCTTTCTCCCTTTTCTCTCTGCCCTCTTTCTAAATATAGATTTGTGTCTTTCTCCCTTTTCTCTCTGCCCTCTTTCCAAATATAGATTTGTGTCTATCTCCCCTTTCTTTTGTCTTTCTCTCTGCCCTCTTTCTTTCCCTCTCTTCCTCTCTGACAACATTGTAGAGAAACCTCACACACAACAATCCATTCCAGGAGGAATGATATCACCCGTCCCGAGTTCAGCCCACCCAACCACAACCTCCCTTTCTTTGCGGCAGTTAAACAACAGGGCTCCGCATCAACCACACATGAACACCTGGCCCCTAGTATGTATAGCTCCAATTGCAAAGTGTTGGAGACCAATCTCTATATATGCCAAATAAGAGATTGTCCCAGGGCTGTATTGGGTATCGCATATCAAATTGTTTGTTCATCTAAATCTGTCTCTTAATAGGGGGTGTTAAAAAAAACAAGGGTACCAACGGCCGAGTATCCAATTTCATATTATAATGAGAGGGGAAGTAATTGTATGGTATGATTCTAACTCATGGAGGCTTTGATGTTTTTCTCAAAGTATAACCAATTTACCAAAATGATCACATTTTGACATAGGTAGTGAATGACTGTTGAAAATAGGTTATACAGATGTGTAGTGGCAGCTGAAACCCAAATGTTTAGAGCAACTGACCCCTACCTAAAGTTTACTTGTTACATTTTAAATTTTTTGACTAATTGTTTGTGTAATTACCTCTATATCACTATCTTTACCTGTTTTATTGTCCTTGTTACTATTCTTTCTTATTTACCCTGTTAACCCTGTGATTTGATGGTTATTGCACTGTCCAGAGGAAACTGGCAAGTGGCCATTTAGCTGAATGTTCCGTACCATGTATATCCAGTAAATAAAATTGAAGCTTGAGGAGCATGACCTTTCAGTAACGATTTGTTTGTATGGACTTTTAGGGTGGTGAAGGTATTAAAGTAAGTTCTTCTTATCTTCCCCTCCTCTGTTTGTCCCTCTTTCAGCACCTCTACCACCTCTTAAATCATCCATTCTTTCTCTTCAGCCATCTTCTTTACACATAACTTAGGGGTGGCAGGTGGCCTGGGAGTTTATTTATCTGGCCGGTAACTGAAAGGTTGTTAGAACAAATTCCTGAACCGGCAAGGTGAAAGAACAACATACAAGTCTCTGAAGAGTGGGACATCTCAGATTCAAAGGGGTTAAAGGGCTGTATTGGGATTGAAAACATTTGTTTACATTGCCGTAGCAAGTAATAAAATATGGATCTTCTCTCATACTAGACACTCTGCCTCTTCATTCCTCTACTTCGCTACACCTCTCTCTAAGTCTCTTTTTCTAAAAAGTCTTCTCCCTCTCTCTCTCAGTCTCTCTTTCTAAAGTGTCTTCTTCCCCTCTCTCTGTCTCTCTTTTAAAACGTCTTCTCCCCCTCTCTCTAACTCCCCCTTTCTCTCTTTCTCCACTTGTCACTCTCTCTCTTACTTCCTCTCTCTTTTCTTAACTTCCTCTTTCTGACCAGCGCCCTCTCTCTGACAAACTCCCTTTCTCAGACTAGGGAAGTACATAGGTATGAGGGACTTCGTGAAGAGGGTCAGATCCAGGGGCGCTAAACCAGTCATGTGCATGCGATGTAAATGTAACCTCAGAGACGGAACAACAATAAAATAAAATCCACCCGGCCTCAGGTTTCAAAATGGTCCCAAACATATCTGCTCTCATCACCCCCACAACTACGCCAAAGTCCGTCTGCTGTGACCTACTCATACCAATGCCTCTTTTCATCCTACATAACATCCTAGAACATATAACATCAACTTCAGAGTACTCCTTTATGTACAACTGTTGCTCAATATAGGAGACAAACCAATACTCATGTATTCCCAGTCTACCTGATTAGGTGGACTATGTCCAAAGGATTTTAAGCTTGTCTCTGCCTCATTTCCTCTCATCGTCACATTCACTTTACTAATGAACATTTTAACCAGTACTGGATCGTTACTTGTTACTGCCACAAAGTGATACTTCACTGATTCATTCTGGGCCATGACTGTCCCACATCTATAAAGAATGACAATATGCAAAAATATTAGAGTATGTCTAAAACCTGTTTCCCTCAAGGAGGCACAATCTCACCTCGTACACAACTGTAACTAATTATTTAACCATAACTTTCAAGACCAATGTGGGCTCGAGCTATGCTGGAAATTCTGCCTTCCAGATGTTGTGATCACAGTTATATCACCACAAAATGGAATGACGCATGGTCGCTTAGTTGTGCAGCACCTCTTTCCCTCCTATATGGCTGCAACGGAAAATAAACAGGCCTTCTGCCTGAGCTCTCCTTGCTGCGAAATATTGACATTATTTAAAAGAAAACATGTTGGTTGCATTGGGTTCACAGCCATCTTCTTACACAGCTGTTTTAACACGTTGCCTGTTGGTTTGATAAACAAAGTACAATGGCTTTAAAGGAATATTCAAGTGGCCCCAGTCAAAGCTAACAGAACCAATTAAGCAGAAACCTGCCCAGGAAGAAAAGCAGCATAGTCTTTTCTCCCTGATCTCTCTCAACTCCTCAAGACAAGCCTCTGAACCAAACTGTGGGGTATTTGCTCCTCATAAAAGGCCCCATCAGCCTCACCCAGATACCTTTATACTTTATAATGGTGTTAAGGTGTTCTATTGGTGTTAAGGCACAAACTACTTCCATGGTCATCATTTGAGGGACCACAATTCGTGTGTGATATGCAGCTTGCAGCTAATCTGCCAAAAATGAACATTGTTTAATAGTGAGCTTTAATTAGAAGATCTTGTTTGTATTCGGGTGCAAGGGAGCAGGCAAACATCTCATCTAGCTTTCAAACTGCCTCCTCTATTCAGGACTAAGGAATATGCCTTCCCTTATAGATTAGTGGAGTGTTAGCAGGTAAGGCACAGCTTCTCCGTGGTTGTAGAGGATACCGGAATTCACCGTTTGGCAGAAATTAAGTAACAAACCTGTATAAAGCTGAACAACATTGTTTGAAGTGATGGGACCAACTAAGACGCTCTGCTACTCTGCCCAAAAAAAGTGATATATCGCTAAGGAATTTTCAGAACACATCGCAGAAACATTGAGTGGATACATTCAAATGAACACAACCAAATCAGATCCACTGCTCACCAGCTTCACGATACTGGCTCATTTCCTTCCTACCGTGACTAAAACCACTGACTCGGACAAAGACTTAATCAAGGAATGCAGAAACCTTCCTGTAATTGTTCAATACTCAAAAGAACAACTTGCCTCCAAGTGTGGGTTGACGAGAAAAAATTCAGAAACTGAGAAGCACAAGGGTAGAAGAAGCATGACCTAATATGAAATGCACCAGATGAATCTTGAGACCAATGGTGGGGAAGTGATTGTTGAAGATGCACAACAAAGGAGATGGTGTAGAAGTCCAACAAGGCTTGATGCCTTTGTTTGCTTGTTCTGGCTTGAGGTTCAGTTTGACACAAATTAGCACACAGGAATGGACACACTCCCAGATGTTGAAATCCCATATACGTTTACTGGACTGTACCTTGGCATACTGTTCTATTCACCAGATTGCCCTCCTTTATAGCAGAGCTCTATGGTTTCTGTCAAAAGTGATTTGTTATATGGAATTATGAAGCCATTTCTGACACTCTCCAGCTTATAATTATTGGAAGCAATTATTTAATACAGTAACTTAATTGGCGAACTGTAGCGCTTCTAAAAATAATTTGCACTTATAAGGAGTGAACTGTAGATTGACCATTGATCGTGCCCCCTACAGCCATGTCAGTTAACAACAATCTATATCCGTGTCATCGGGGTTCTCTCCCGTCCTCTGTATTTTCTCTCTATCTTTTCTCTCAGGCACCTGTTACAACACCCTTAGCTTGTGTTACCGTTATAAATGTTCCGGAACATTATGTCTTTCTTCTCCTCTCTCTCCCCTCCCCTTTTCCATTCTCTCTCTCTCACTAAACCTATCACTTCTTCTCCCCTCTCATTCTGTCTTTGTAATTGAGGCGTGTAATGATAACACTTGTTGCTCTGCAACAGTTCAAATAAGTCTTATAGGACAGCCTAAAAAGACCTGATTGACCGAATCCTACACTTTCAGAAAATGTTTTAGCCTACAGCTAATCAGTAACAATCTGACTTGATGTATTACATGTAAACGTGATGCTAGGCTGTAACTGTATCTGCATACAATCTTAAGGTAGATTGTAGCCTTGTCCATCTGGCTAGGGTAAACAAAGCAGTAACCCCTATTAATAGCCCATTTGAGAACATTTGATTTATTTTAAACATTGGGCTGACAAATCTACCTACCAATCTGCAATTATTACTTGTAATTAATTAATAAACACAGCAGATGTTAATTTATTAATAGGGGTTAACAGAAGCAATTGCGATCACAATGTGAATTTTATTGATCAATGTTGCTTTCTGTGTGTCTGTTTAGATCATTCTTAAAAACATAAGGTAACCCTTTTAAAATAGATACATCTGCATCCCACCAGCAGAACAGAGATACCGTCATTCCACTGCCCCTAACACTTGTAAAAATCGAAAGAAATAACTTGTGAATTGGATATCTTTTTATTAAGCCGTCGCATTAGCACCCTCATGATGACGATGATGGTGGCAGAAGTGATGGTGATAATTAATGCGGTGAAGGGCAAGTGTGGGTCGAGCGCTGGACCTTCACAGCTTAGGTGAAAACACCGCCAGTCACCAGGCAACAAGGTCCCTGCCTGGCCCTTGTAAGGCTTGGAGTGGTATTGAGGCCGAAGGGGTTGAAGGTTCCACCTCCAAACACTCTGCAGCTAAATATAACATTAGGAGAAAGATGGAGAGTGAAGAAGAAAGAGGTAGAGAAGAGAGGTCGAGATAGAGAGGAAGCCAGATAAATAATTTAAAGGGAAATGTGGTTTTGATGAGTGACTTGGTTGGTAGAGAAAACAGGAGAATACAGGGAATGCAAAGAGAAAGCAAAAACAAGTAATGTTGAGTCAGGAGCACGCAGAAACATTTGCAGCGTTCTATGGGAAATCCTCAACTGCATTTCCTTTTACCGAAAATACCCAAGGACAACCCTACCTATTATTAGCAAGTGCTGTCAACTGTCACCGGAGAAATGGGACCTTCTCGGCAGCTAACTATTTTACCCGGTGTCCTCTTCATAGCCCAGCAACGTTTTACCACTGTGAATTGTCCACAGTCAACAGCAGATATCCTCAATTGTTCTTAGAGCATTCCCATTCCTAATCGTCTGTCACTAGTAGTCACCCAGTCACCACTAACCATATGAGTTTCTTTCGCACAACTGGGTATGTTCAGAAACAGAATGCACTAATGTGTCTTTGTTGTTTTCGAAGTATTTAGTTTGAATGAACTCCTCATGATTTAACCATATTGTCCACAGTCAACAGCAGATATCCTCAATTGGTCTTAGAGCATTCCCATTCCTAATCGTCTGTCACAAGTAGTCACCCAGTCACCACTAACCATATGAGTTTCTTTCGCACAACTGGGTATGTTCAGAAACAGAATGCACTAATGTGTCTTTGTTGTTTTCGAAGTATTTGGTTTGAATGAACTCCTCATGATTTAATCATATTGTCCACAGTCAACAGCAGATATCCTCAATTGTTCTTAGAGCATTCCCATTCCTTATGGTCTGTCACTAGTAGTCACCCAGTCACCACTAACCATATGAGTTTCTTTCGCACAACTGGGTATGTTCAGAAACAGAATGCACTAATGTGTCTTTGTTGTTTTCGAAGTATTTGGTTTGAATGAACTCCTCATGATTTAACCATATTGATGGTTAGGAGAAAAAAACATATGTCTTTATATTACGTCTATCCAATGGCAGCTTATATTGGCTGTGTCCACAGAGCTGTAAAGTAATGGGGCACGATAAAGCAGTCCTCTCCATCGCCCTCTGTGACAACACTTGCACATGTCGTTACTCATCGGAATCAATGCAGCCTGTTATATCACCACATGGAATTCTTCCACTGCTTTGGTTTAATAGAGTTGTGTGTGTGTGTTGCGAAACTGTGTGTGTTAGATGCAGAGGGTGTCTTGGCTCTTTAAGGGCAGATCCGTTGTGTAACTTGTGAGACCACCAGCTCAAAGCCCCAGGAATAGGGGATGGGAACTGTGCTTGGAGCTTAGCACCATTCCACAAACACCTGTCACATACACACAAACTCACACACCTAGCACATAATTTACACAAACACACACCTGCCTAGCACTTACTTTACAGACACAAACACACAAAATAGTTTTTACTTACCCTTAAATAATCTAAAATAGTGTAATGCCATAGTTCACTGAAGGTTCACAAACAGCACAATGGTACTACACACAACCCCTTTTGTACTTAACTGGAAATAACATTACATGTGTCTACAGGGCTATATTTATCTGTTCTCTGACTTTTCACGCAGGCCACTTGTTCTATGGTGCCAAAGATACCACAATTGTCTTGTGTTGATGTGTGACCACATAGTATATGATTAATAAAGCACATTTGTAGTTTAAGCATCTGACCACCAACCATAAGGTTGCTAGCTGAAATCTAAATCCAACAGCAGTCCTTGACAGACCCCTACATCACTTTCAATTGGATTGTGTGGTAAAATTATATCCAAATGACTGTATTAAAATAAATTGTGTTTCCGCGTTCTTTGAGAGTCCTTCAGGCGACCTGTCATACGCGTTTTACTCAGAAAGGGGTTCCATCTAGCCACTCTACCATAAAGGCATGATTGAAGGAGAGCTGCAAGAGATGGAAGACTTTGGGCAGATTTGCCCACCTCAGAAGCTCTGTTAGAGTGGCCATTGGGTTTTTGGTCTCCTACTTGACCATGGCCCTTCTTGCCCGGTTACTTATTTCAGCAGATAGACTTCATGGCTTGGTTTTTGCTCTGCAATGTGAAATGTCAGATTTCACTCAGGCATGTGTGTCCCATTCTAAACCATGTATAATCAATTGAATTGTCCTTTCTCTCTGTATATGTATCAACACATTTGGTGTAATTTCTTTTTCTATGTATAATTATAACCAGACATGGTTACGTATTGATTTGACCACTTTGCTTTTCTGTAACTTTGTGTTGTCTTCTGTATGTTTGTGTTGTAACCTTTATATATTTGGCCATGTATGTACCCTTTACTCATTGCACATGAATGTTGTTTCTCAATAGGATTACCAGATCAAATGAATGTTCAAATTCAATCAATGAAATGGCTACATTTTATCATGCTTATGTTATGTAACATCTACTTTGTGCTGTGCATCTTCAATTATTACATTTGGTCTGCACCTCTTTAATCAATGTGTAAGGTTTTGTTTTGTTTGTTGTGGGGTTTTGTGTTTCTCATGTCATAATTCCATTCTTTTTTTTATTTTGTTAGTCCTAATTGTTTTCACTACATAACTAAGCCTTGCTGAGTTTGACATTATTCCTACTGATATCCTGTGTACCAACCTGTTGTGCCTTTACCTTAGACTTCGGCTATTGCCTGCTTTCCCTTGTACTGCTGCCTGGATCCCGTTATTGGACCTTTGCCTGCTTTTTGGATTCTCCTTCTGCTGAATTCGGTGTAAGATAAAGATAGGCCACGTGTTTTATTGGTGAGTGATTGCTTGTTCACAGTCTAGGTGTAAAGAATATTGTGTCTTGAAGTGAACTTGGACACTTTAAGCTGAGAAGATGGTATGTGATGAGAGGGTTAGGAGGTGTTGAAAATCTTCGAGCCTCAATTGCTCCTTTAAGTAAACTGTCTTGCACAATGAGACAGGGTTGTTCTTCTACAAGAAAAATTGCCAGTCTCGGGTTACTGGAGTAAACCTCGAAACCTTTGGCGGCCAACTGATATCCGAGTCCAATGATTCCTTCTGATGAATATTCAAGTTGTTCACCGCTACATGAAAGAAGATATGCAAACCCAAGGTGCTGCCAGAAGCAACGACCCCACCAGTGAGAAGTTGAGTCGTCATTCTGGTTCGGCCAAGCCAGAAGGAGATCATTTGCACCATCCTAATAAGACTGGCAATGTTTTTCACATTTTTATTATAGGGTACTGGGTGTAGAATTCTGAGGGAAAAAAATAATGTAATCAATTTTGGTGTAAGGCTGTAACATAACAAAATCTGGACTGCACTGTACTTGTGAGCATGAAAACCCAGTAGTACATTTTAAAAACCCATACACTACTTATGACAGTGATTCTGATGTTCCTTTTGTCACTCAAAACATGTTGATAGTTTAAAATCAATCCTGACAGCTCAAATGGCCAATGCATGTTGCTTTTTCTTATAACATGTATCATGTGAAGCTGATGATTTACCAGTATTTTACAGTGATTTTGTTCAGTCCTCTGTGGTCAATAAAGGGCCACAGCGTACTCCAGTGGGATGTTGGCTGGGCGGGTGCCTTCTTGGCTCCCCATCGATGTTACCCCTCACGTTACTCCACATGTTGAGGCACCAACTGTACCTATTGGGGGGATGATCCGGCTCCACCCGAGAGAGTGTAGGATGGGAGCGGCGTGATAGGCGGTTGTGGTCCCACAGCAGCCTGTTTGAAGGCAATTGCTCGGCGAAGACATCCAGCGATATGGAGTCACAGAGGCCAGCTCCAGTTGGACCTCCACCCACAATCACTTGCTGGAAGCGGTCCGTCAAGCCAGCTCGTTCCATCCGCCGGATGCCGCCATCATCCGGAAATGACTGGGCATACTCTAAGGCCGTGCTCGTTCCCTGCCTCAGGCGCATAAGCTGCTCACACCCATCTCGTCCCTCTTTGGAACGGTTGAACACAGCTCGGAACGTTACAATTATCTTAGAAGTTTAACCAGAGATATTATTGGTTTTGGAGTGTTTAGTGTTAACAATGTGTTAACAGTAGTAACAATGAATGTGTCCTTTGTGTTTGTCAGACTGCTCAATGACAGTGGTTGTGGGTCATTGGACTGGACTGGTCTCAAATATTTTCCTATGGACATGACGTTGCAGGACAGCATAGGTAAACTCACTATCTTTGGCATTTTAAAGACAACCTGACAGGATAGAAAATCGTAAAAAAAATCTATTCTGAATTCTATAAAATTGCTATGAATTGTGGATATAGTGGTTTGCTTAAAATCACAAAAGTAACTTGGCCAATTTCTGCCTGTGAAATGTAGAAATGCTTGTGAAAATGAATATCTTGATGGCAAACGTTATTAACATATTAATGTACATAAATAGAGTGGCATGAACGTTTCCCCTTGCAAGATTTAATATCCCCTTAATATCCCGTTCTCTGTTTCAGGATCGCTCTTCATAACACATAGATGGTGCGAGACAATCTGGGTAGTAAGAGCCAAACTCATTGCAGGAAATTGTGCATTACTAAAGTTCTGTTTCAATTGGTCACTACAACACCCACTGGGGAAATGCAATCACTCCACTAGACAATGAACCAGTCAGCTAGCAGCAGCCTAGCCAAAATAATCACTTTGAAGTATGAGGGTGGATTGAATTCTTGCCTGTTGGGCCCTGACTGGGGCCTCCCCCGGATAGGGCCACAGTGTCACTGGACCCCCCTGTCACCCCCAGGGAGTAGAGTCAGCTCTCCTTCTCCATTGTAGATCCTTGTAACTCTAAGGAATGCACTCTCTAATATTTCAACCGCAACTGCCAGAAGAATTGTTCGGGATACAAAGAAAAACCCACAGGTGTAGTTGTTTTAATGAAGGAGCACAATACAACAACACAAAAATGAGCCACATGGTTGAGTTGCCAGAAAGAAGCCTTTACTGCGCCAATTCCACAAAAAAGCCTGGTTACAATATGCCCGACAACCAATTTGACACACCTCGCAACTTCTGGCACACTGCAATTGTAAAAAGACCAAAATAGAGCTTTATGGTAACAACCATAAGCATTAACTTTGGAGAGGGGTCAATATGCCTATAGTGAAAATAACTGATGTTTTGCGGGGGTGTGAGCGCTAAAGGCACTGGGAATCGTGTAAAAATGTATGGCAAGATGAACGCAGCATGTTATTAGAAAATACTGGCAGACAATTTGCATTCTTCTGCACGAAACCTGCACATGGGACGCTCTTCGACTTTCCAGCACGACAATGACTATAAGCACAAGGCCAAGTTGACCCGTGGTGACAGCAGAAAAAGGTAAAGGTTCTGTAGTGGCCATCACAGTCTCCTGACCTTAATATCATTGAGCCACTCTAGGGAGATCTCAACTGAGCAGTTCATGCAAGACGACCAAAAACTTGACCTGGATGCATTTTGCAAAGACGAATGGGCAGCTATGCCACCTGCAAGAATTTGGGTCTTCATTGGGACCACTATTACAAAATACTGCATGCTGTCATTGATGCTAAAGGGGGCAATACACAATATCAAGAACGAAGAGTATGCAGACTTTTGAATTGGGGTCATTTTGTGTTTTTCTTCATTCTGTTATGACCTACTGTTGAATTTGAATCCCATAAGAAATAATAGACATGTGTTTTGCCTGTTCGCTCATGTTTTCTTTAATAATTGGTATATATTACGAATTCTCCAACATTTGAGCACAACTGTAGCTTCCCCTCAATGAATAAGAAAAGGTCTCCTTCAGAAAAGATTTTGGCGGTTAATGGCAGATGTGATATTAGCGGTTGACATGTTCAGACGTAATTGAGGTTACTATATCCCTGAGGATATTGACTTGAATGTCAGAGCAAGTCCAAACTTTACACTGCCACCCAAATACATGTACAGTAGGTCAAGTTTCAGAACCAAGGACAACAGCTGAGCTGTTGTGTTTTGAAGAGGAGAGAGGGTAAGTAATTAGAGGGATGAGACCAAGGAATTTAAAGAAAGTTGTTGAGGTGGAAAATGGATAGCGAATAGTTCAAATCCAATTTGGACTTTACCGTTGATAGTATGACGTTCTGTTGAGCAAATGCTTGCAACGGTTACAGTTAGGCTTCGATTTAGGGTTGGGGTAAATAGTAAGGTTTTGTTAAGGGTTAGTAGGTAGTTGAAATGTTACTGTCTAGATAGCTCATATGTAGATGCTCTAGGACTTTTGGGATGTTTCAGTGTCACAAAGAGGCAATTCATGTACAGTACACAGCAGAGGGAATTTGGACACTGATCACCAATCCTCATTTGATCTTTATGTTCCAGCAGTATGTGACAGGGGCTTTGGGTTAGCCAATGGTTATTCGCTACAATTAGCATTTTTGTATGGGGCATTTATTCTCAGTCGGAATCAGTGTGGGTCCTAAGATACTTTTGAGGTTTCCAACAATGCAGAAATATCTCTTTCAGGTCTGACCCGGACAGGCATTTTTTATTTACTGTGAAATGTTTCCCAATAGGGCAATGTTTGTCCAGCCACCAATTAGATCCTTCCCTTCATCTGCAATTGTCTCTCAAGTTGTCTGTTCCTCTTTCTTTCTCCCTACCTCTATTTTTCTCTCTCCTCTGTCTGGTCTTTTGTATGATCATGAACCACACTGAACCCATCACACATTGCCCCCTACCTCTCATTCAAAGCTCCCCCCGCCCATTTCTCCCTCCTTGTTCTACTGACCAGTCACAGACCGAAAGCAGACGTTATTTTCAGCCTGACGGCAGACAACCCTTCTGCAGTTGTTGCCCAATTCCTCCACGCATAACCCCCCACCTCCCCCCCAGGACCTTCCTGGCACACACTCTTTTGCCCCCCAGCCCATAGCCAATGAGGCGTAGGCGCATGCAGAGTGAGCACCAATGGGTCCACTTTTGTGTCTGTATAAAACTTTTCAAGAGACCGCGCCGGGTTGCACTTTCTGTCAGTCCAGGGCTCCAGTTTGCCGGAGAGGTGAGAAAGAGAGCGAAACAAAGGGGGCTGCTGTTTTTTTATCCTAATCCCACACTACCAAACAGTTCCTTCCTACTGCACCAAGGCATGCGTTCCCGGATGTCCTAAACGTGCTTTGTCTTTGTTGTGTTTCCTCTTCTGATGTAGCCTCTCCCGTTTGGTGAGGATGGAGAACGCACATGCGCAAGTGCCTGAAGAGGTTGTGTCGTACTTTGGTGTTGAACCGACCACCGGCCTTACACCAGACCAGTTTAAGAAGAACCTGGCACGATATGGTTTTAACGGTGAGAAGAGACTTGGGATGGATGAATGGATGGATGCATGAGGGCAGGACGGACAAATGGAAATGGAGGTGGAGAAGCAGAAGGATTGGTGTTGGGTGAAAATAATGAAGACGATCAGATAGGGTGTAAATGTCCAGGCCCAAAATGGAGTTCATTGATGCTGAATGCTGTTGGAAGAATAGATAAAATGACGACTGACAGACAGACAGACAGACAGAGAGCAGCAGGTGTTCCATTGGCATCGCTAGTCTTTGTTTTGCTTATGAGTCAAGTTGGACCTTTACTCTTCAGGATTGGCTGTTGGCAAACTGGTACTTGGGCACATAGCAACCACATAACCTTGTGGCGGTGCAGCAGATTCTATTTGAAGGTCAGAGGCACAAGGGCCATCTGATGTCATTTGTGAACAGTCCTGACAAATTGCATTTTGCATGTGCAATTGATTAACCCTTAAAGCTTGGTTGAGCAGACCCGTTACATTTGTATTCATATCTCTGGCTGGTTAAAGTTAGTTTGTGTAATTCTGTAGTAGTAGAAGCCTTCTAAATCTCGACTACAAAAACACAGCATTTCAAGATTTCCTAAAAAAACCTACACATTTTTTCATGATTGGCACGTTTAGGCCCAGATTCAAATCTAGTCTTGGATTTACGTAAATACTTTTCCACCAATCAGAAACAGGGACCCCAAATTGATATTTTGGTGAAAATGTATGAATCTGTGAAAGAGAATTCAGAAAACAATTCATATTCAAATTTGATGTAAAACAGCCTACATGTTGTATTCTACTAGGTTTCTCAATAAAAAAAACACTACATGTCAACAGACATTTTTATATTTATTCACACAATTTCACAAATATGTCACAGAAGCTTAAAAAAAGAATTATATTCATCCTTCTTTTAGTTAAGGTTTTTCAGAATCCACTATATAAAGCACATAATTCTACTATAAAGGGTAACCTCTTGTGAGGCCAAAATTTCAAGTTAGTGATTTTAAATCCCATGAAGGACATGAATGGATAAGCATCAGCACACTAATAAAAAGGCAAACGTTATGATAGCACTATTAATAAAAACATGATTAGGACATCAGTATAGTCCACTCACTCCAGCAAACCAATAAAAATAATTGACACCCCAAGCTTTGTTTGGCTAACCAATCAAGGGTAAGATGGTTGCTAGGGCTACTGTAGTGCTACGGCAGTGGCAATCATTGATTTAACAATAGAATCCTATTTTTTCAATGCCAGTTCTTTGTTTTGGTTATGTTTTAGTTTGTGAGTAATTTGAATCTTATAATTGTTTGCTTGGTTGCGGCCTCTTATCGCCATACAATGTTGATGCTGGTGATAGTTCGGAAGTTTAGAAAGTTCACTGTGATTATTTGTAGACAAAATAAATATTTCATCTACCACTTGATAAAAGGTCTAGAGCGTGTAACCTATAAGAATCGCCAGGCTACCAAACCCAAACGTGCGTGCACCCATTTATTTCAATAGAGGATACAAAATCAAAAATATATCTACACCCTGGGATGGGCAAACATACATCAAAATGCATTTAAAAAAAAGAAAACAAATATCTTAATTTTATGTGTATCAAAATAAATTACAAAATACAGCAGCCACAGCATGTATCAAAATGAACTACTACATTGTTGTATTTTAAAAATATCCAACAGACTTAGAAGGAAGCATGAAATCACTTTGCAAACCTTCCATCTATCAGCCTATTTGATCTATCCCATCAACAGTACACCCACTCAGTTGATTTAACTAGCTTTTTTCTACCTAATGAGTCATGTGTTAAATATGACATATGCAACCAGTTAACCAATCAAATATTCACATATCCCTTTGATCACCAAGATGAAGTTTAGTTTTAAAGTAACCAACAGTTTTATGTTTAACAAACAGTTTGCTAATGACTCATAATTGTATCCTAATTTAGTTACTTGGTGTTTGGTAATGGCCTACTTTGCATCCGTAAAACTGACTCAATGGCCAAAACAAGTCCTTCATGAGAAGACAACTGATGGCACCATTATCTATTGTTATTTATTGTTAACCCTCTAAGGTATATGGGTCATTTGGGACCCCAAAATCCGCCTGGCAGAACCTTGACCTTTTGACCTCTCAGGAGGTCATCCTTTGTTTTAGAATGATGTCCTTTACATTTTGGACTCTGAAAACCCATAACTTGAAGAAGGATGAATAGTTAACATTGTTTGAGAAGACTCAATGAGTTTATTAGTAACAATTTGTGTAGAGAATACAAAAAACGTATGTTGACACGTAGTTGCTTTTATTGAAAAGCTCAAAGTATTCTCCAGTAGGTAAGGCTGATTATGTCACATATGGACATCCCCAAGGGTTCAGAACAACAAAAAAAATGTATTATTTGAAAATGTAACATAATATATAAGTAATCTGCATTATTGCTTCCGAAAATTGTACAATATCAACCAAAATTGACAATTTTGGATCCCTATATCAGTGTGATGGATCATTTAATCCAAAAATCTAAAATGAGATTAAATTCTGATCAGATCAAATTAATCCCTGAAAAAATGTATAGAATTTTCTATACAATCATGAAAAACTGTGTTTTTGTGGTCGAGATTCGGAAGGTTTATGCTTTACAGAAATACACAAACAGCATGTCATTCTTTGCAGCTGACTGTCCCCTACATCGTGAAAAAAACCCTAGGCTTCGATAGTTTATAACTCCGGAGATATAAATCGAAAAGCAAGAGGTGCGCTTTTTGACGCAAAATTGCCTCTAAGAGATTTCAGTCAAGATATGGAAGGCTTCTACTTTGCAGAAATACATAAACGACATGTTATTTGTTGCATCGGACTCTCCCCTACAACATGCAAAGAACCGTAGGCTTCTCTAACATTTCCGGAGATATGAATCGAAATGTAACAGGTGCGATATTTTCTCTTTTTTTTGTGTTTTTGTGTGGAGATTTGGAAGGCTTCTCCTTTACGAAAATAAACAAACCACACGTCATTCGTTCCAGAAAACTGTCCTCTACAACGCGAGAAAAACAGTTTTTTGACAACAAATTGGGTCAATAGTTATACATTGTTTTGCATTTTACTCAGTAAAATAATTATTTGATCCCCTATCAATCAGCAAGATTTCTGGCTCCCAAGTGTCTTCTATACAGGTAACCATCTGAGATTAGGAGCACTCTCTTAAAGGGAGTGTTCCTAATCTCACCTTGTTACCTGTATAAAAGACACCTGTCCACAGAAGCAATCAATCAGTCAGATTCCAAACTCTTCACTATGGCAAAGAACAAAGAGCTGTCCAAGGATGTCAGGGACAAGATTGTAGACCTACTCAAGGCTGGAATGGGCTGCAAGACCATCGCCAAGCAGCTTGGTGAGAACTTTACAACAGTTGGTGCTATTATTCGCAAATTGAAGGAACACAAAATAACTTTCAATCTCCCTCGGTCGGGGGCTCCATGCAAGATCTCACCTCAGGAGCATGCTCCTGAGAATGGTGAGGAATCAGCCCAGAACTACACAGGAGGATCTTGTCAATGATCTAAAGGCAGCTGGGACCATAGTCACCCAGAAAAACATTGGCAACACACTATGCCGTGAAGGACTGAAATCCTGCAGCGCCCGCAATTCCCCCTGCTCAAGAAAGCACATGTACAGGCCTGTCGAAAGTTTGCCAATGAACATCTGAATGAATCAGAGGAGAACTGGATGAAGGTGAAGGTGTTCAACACATCATATTTGGAGGAGGAATACTGCCTATGACCCCAAGAACACCATCTCCACCATCAAACATGGAGGTGGAAAAATGATGCTTTGGGGGTGATTTTTTGTTAAGGGGACAGGAAAACTTCACTGCATCAAAGGGACGATGGATGGGGCCATGTACTGTCAAACCTTGGGTGAAAACCTACTTTCCTTAGCCAGGGCAATGAAAATTGGTCATGGATGGGTATTCCAGCATGACAATGACCCAAAACACATGGCCAAGGCAACAAAGGAGTGGCTCAAGAAGAAGCAAGTTAAGGTCCTGGAGTGGTCCAGACCTTAATCCCATAGAAAATCTGTGGAGGGAGCTGAAGGTTCAAGTTGCCAAATATCAGCCTTGAAATATTAATGACTTGGAGAGGATCTGCAAAAAGGAGTGGGACAAAATCCCTCCTGAGATGTGTGCAAACCTGGTGGCCAACTACAAGAAACGTCTGACCTCTGTGATTGCCAACAAGGGTTTTGCCACCACGCACTTAGTAATGTTTTTCAAAGGGGTTAAATACTTACTTCGCTGAGTTAAATGCACATTAATTTTGTCTCTCAATGTTCACTTAGACTGATAATTTGTTTGTCAGTGGGCAAACATATGAAATCAGCAGGGGATAAAACATTTAGTTCCTCCACTGTACAAAATTCAAAACACTGAAGTATTTTGATAGAAAATATGAATACATTTTCATCAACCTAATCAAATCCAAATTACAATTGTTTTTTATTTGAAATACAAATTTTAAATACATGTATCATAAATCACGGTCAAAACCCATGAAACCTGCTTGAGATCATTAACTTGTGACAGTCGACTGACCTTTTTAAGGAAAGTGATTACAAAGGCTTTGTAAATGCTTATGCATATGAATATTCTGTTATGAAAGTCACAGGTTGTAATACTTAAAGTAATGTGGTAGTAATCTCTGTGTAATTACTAATCGCTAATGTTAAAAATACAAATAAAAATGTTATGCTTATAATCTCTACTCTCTCTCCTCTCACAGAGCTGCCTGCTGAGATTGGTATGTTTGCCTTTGCCTCCGTCTAGCCGACACAAATACTTCTATATCCATCTTTAGGTTACACATCCCTTCAAAAAGAACATCTATTTCATTCCTGTCACCATGTTACACATTCACAGACATACACACCCCTGTTCAGATTTATGCCTTGGAAGAGGCTGCACACAAAGAAGATGAGGAATTAGGATACGGCCTTCTCGACCTTGTGAAAACACAAAGAGCGACAGATCTTCCTTGTGTCTAAAGGCTCCATTATTTTGTTCTCAAGAGAGAGGATTGATACAGTCGCTTAATATTGCAGGCATAATAAAGGGGCCATGTCCACATTTGAAAGTCAAAAATCGCCTCACACGCGTGGTTCTTTACATTTTTCCCGGAAACCCAAACGTGTGCATATGGGGGATGGCCCAGAGGGTGATGTCACTAATCATCCCTGCAACGCCTGCACATGCACACTGATCATATTCTCATGCCTTTAACTACTACGCTCTTTCTTTCTATATCTTTCTCTCTCTTCCCCTCTCCCTCAATCTCTATCTTTCAGGTAAGACCATCTGGGAGTTGGTCGTAGAACAATTTGAAGATTTGTTGGTCAGAATTTTGCTGCTGGCTGCCTGCATCTCTTTTGTAAGTAGACAGGCTAACACTGATTTTTACCAAAAACAGTTAGGACAATTTAGTATGGTTTAAAACAAAATGTTTCATATTAAGGACACATTGGTCGCATAATTTGTTGGTATTACTGCTTCAGAATAGTGACCTCAGGTGTTCTGTAGATTCAGATGAAAGGATTGTTATCTGGTCTGCTTCTCTATATTTTGTGAAGAGTATAGATAAAGGAAAGAAATAGCTAAAAAAATTGTCCCCTCAGAACTCCACAAATGGGGGACCTGTACAAGACAATAGGTTGAGGTGTTTATAATGGGTTTGTATGTGTGTGTTATGTAGCATCAGTGAAGACACTTCCTGTTCACTTCCTCCTTCCACGTCTAGTACACGCCCTGGTGCAGAATGGGTAAATGTTTGGGCATAGCAGCTGGGCATTGTGGCAGAGGCCCTGAGAGGACATTGATAGCTAATGCATGGGCACAAGGTTACATGCCTGCACACTCACATAAAATATGCTTTGCGATCATTCTGGCACACACACACATACACACAGCCTGGCACACATAAAACTCACATAACACATGCGGGAGCCCATGAGGTTATTTTTCATATGAACTGATGTCCTCACTCTAGGAATCCCTCCCCCTCCCTCTGTCTCTCACAGTTCAAGTTCTTTGTTGTGTCCAACCCTGTTCTCCCGTCTCGCTTTTCAAATATGTTTTGTGGTAGGCGGCTGACACAAAGTTTTAATCCCCCAGCCCTCCTCTCTTTACACACTGTCCTGTCCCTGACCAGCTGTTATTATGGCCTTAAAAGGACTGGTGTTTGTACGTGCGATGGGGATGGTGTGTGTGTGTACATGCATGTCTGTCTGTGTGTCAAAGTGTCGCGAGGGTAGAGAGTGTTATTTTGAGAAAGTCTCAAGCCAGGCCAAAGAAACTGTATCCATCTACAAAGGTCAGGGGACAAAAGAACAGATGATTGCTGGAAAATGATTGGGAGAGATATAGCATTGCACAATGGCATTGTGGTTACATAGTCGGTGGCAGTTACAGAAACTATATGATTTAGGATCACTCTCTAGCATTGACATCATAAATGCATAATATCAATTGAAAATTATATACAAATAAATGCATGCATTTCCAAAATCATTTTACACACACTTTCTTTTTTAAATATACATTTTTTTTTATATATTTTTGTGCTTCACTGGGAAGGAAAGTGTGGAGAGATAGAAGAAAAAGATTTTGGTGAAAGAGTGTGTACCAGAGGCATCAGCTTAGCCCATTGGACCTCCCTAGACCCCTACAATGGGCTTTATATTTAACTTCTATTTGCAATGAAAAGGTTTCATAATTATGTGGTGCTTGCAAGTTTTGTACAAGGCTATTCTTCATGTCAATAAAATATATTTTGGCAAAGAGCAACTTAAAGGATAAATGATCCAGCAATCATAACAGAGTGGATTTGGACAAAACAAATAAGATTATCTTGAGGCTTCACACTGAAGACAGTCTGACTTTTAAAGGCATAGACAGAAAAAGGATGGACTTGACAAAGGAGTTAAGGGTCATGGATGGATATACATGCATTGATGGATGGAAAGATTTCTTGCTTTCTCTGTGAGCCCACTTCTTCCACTGCTTCAGTGAAACGGAACTGATCTGTGTCCATGTCAACACAAACTCTTTCCTAAATGGAGCAATGACAACAACACGTGACTTATACACACACAGGCACACTTATGTGATGAAATACACACACATATGTGAAGAAACACACACAGATAAAGAAGAGTAAGACACTTTGCATCCAAGAGTTCAAAATCCTGATTGTGGTATACCAACAGTGCCCAGGAAGTAGAATGTGGAGTGAATAGGCGACTTCTTGTTTGTTGGAGAAAGCACTCACACCAAGAGTGTAGGATCCTGCCTAAACATTCTGATTGAGCAAGCAGTGCGGTGGGAAGTGGAAAGGCAGTATGTCCTCCTGAGCCAGCTGGGAGTTGCAGCAGTGAGCCAAGGCTACTCCACAGAGCCAACACAAACAATGCCGCTGTGCAGTGCTAGCGGATTATCTTTCAGAATACGAGTTAGACAATGCACGATGGTGGAACAAATGAATAGACAAGAAAGAGAGGAAGCAAGAGGGAAGAACGGACATAATTGTTTTAACATTTATTTATATTATTTAGACAGGAAAAAACAGCTGAGATCACAATCTCATTACAGTGGTGTATTATTTTTTTTTTTTTTTTAATACAAAACTTGTATAACAAGCATGAAAGCATAAAACATGATAAGAATAACAAGTACAGATCACTGGAAAGTGGGCAGATCACTGGAAAGTGGGCAATCAAGCAATGTTTAAACTCTGCTATGGTATGCTATGCTAAGGTCATCTTGAAGATCATTCCAGGATTGCGGGGCATAGGAAGTAAACAAAGTGGAACTGAGCCCAAGGCACCCCGAAAATAGCCACCCCTGAGAGTGAGTGTCATATGCATTATTCACCATTTTGTTTTTCAAGGAAAGTAATAAGGACGGTATTGCAGTTTTTACAAACAAACAGCATCCAATGTCTGGCTCCTCAGGAAGACATGGAGTCCCAACCCACAGTAGTGTATAAAAGACAATGGTGTGTACGAAAGTCTGCATCAGTAATTTTGCCAGGTCACACACCTTAGTTTCCTATTTAAGGCTATATCATCTACAACCAGCGTGGTCACAGTTATAATACTATGCTTTGGTCTAAAACCTGATTGACATGTGTTCAACAAATTATTTGATAATATTAGCCAGGCAGGATAGCTTAGAGACAGGTTTGTGAAGTGGTAGCACATATGCAGTTTTTCAGATCTTTGAAATTACTTGCACCAGAGATGCACCAGAGATGAATGAAGCAGCCTTAACCAGCAAGGATGGCTCTATCTGATCATTGCCTTCCAATTGTCTTAGTGTTTATAGAGATCAGGGCAGCAAGTACTTCAATTTCTGAGAACAATGTATGGAAAATGCTTTGACAATCATCTGAGGTTTTACGCACATATACCTGGTTAATATTCTGTTTATTTCCTTGACTATCAAGTGAGGTAGCATTTAGTCTGCAATAAAAGCATTAAACAATGAGTTTCTTGTCAGAAATAGAAACCAACTGCTTTGGAAGGGTAGAATACAGCCGTGGCCAAAGGTTTTGAGAATTACACAAATATTTGTTTCCACAACGTCTGCTACTTCAGTTTTTATGAAGTCATTTTCTCAGATGAAACCCCTTTTCGATAGTTTGGGGCATCCGGAAAAACGCTTGTCTGGAGAAGAAAAAGTGAGACCTACCATCAGTCCTGGGTCATGCCAACAGTAAAGGGGTTGCTTCTAAGCAAAGGGAGTGGGCTCACTCACAATATTGCCTAAGAATTCCTCTGAGAGCACTTTCTCCCAACCAAAGAACAGTTTGGTGACAACCAATGCCTTTTCTTGGATGATGGATTGCCTTGCCATATGACAGAAGTGATAACTAAGTTTCTCGCGTAACAAAACATCAACATTTTGGGTCCATGGCCAGGCAAATCCCCATGCCTTAATCCCTTGAGAACTTGTGGTCAATCCTCAAGAGGTGGATGGACCAACAAAACCCACAAATTCAAAAAAAAACTCCAAACATTGACTAAGCAAGAACGGGCTGCCATCAGTCAGGATGTGGCCCAGCATTCCAGGGAGAATTGCAAAAGGTATTGAAGAAGGGTCAACATTGCAATTATTCTATATATTATACATTAAATTACTGCTGATTATAAATTCAGCAGTAAACCAGGGACTTGATCTATTGCATACTGTATTTGTGCTTCTTGAATGGGGCATGCTTATTAGCAATGGAGTTAAAAATACTAGTAAAATTCTTTAACGCCAGCTTGGTATTTGTAAATGCATAAATGCAGTCCCAGTTAATATGTTTGAAATCTTGTAAAAAAGGCAAGTTCATTAAAATATTTATCATTTTTTAAATCTCTACAAACATACTATGGGACAGTGGTCAGTAACATCTAGAGGAAAGAGGCCACTAGCCAGATATTTACATTTGTTAAAATATAATGAATTTGCGTAGACATGGTAAGAACCTGAAGGTTAGGCCGGGTGGGATGTTTTATTAGCTGAATATGGTTCAGATCATTACAACTCATTAATGCCATATGAGTCCCGTGTGCCAGTCCAGATTAAAATCTCCAATAATAACAAATGCAGAAGATATAAGGGTGGCTCGCAAGTGTTAACTGTTTGATCATATTTTTCATTGCATAGGGAGGACGGTATATACCTACAATTGTGACATTACAATTGTTCCCTAGTGTTAGTCTTAGAGCTAATAATTCAGTACAATATTAGATTTTATTACAACTACTGAGAGGTGATTACTTGAATAAGTTGCTACGCCATCATCCTGGGAGTACACTGTATCCATCAAGGGCTATAACTGATCACTGATGCTCTTAGTTAACCACATTTCATATGAGATCAGAATATCTGGATTTTCCTGATCTATTAGAATCTTAATGAAATCTAACTTAGAAAATAGACTTCTTATATTTGTTCTTACCGTAACCAATAGCAAAATGTTACATACATTTGAACATGGGTCACAACTTGTTTTCATTATAGAATGGTGTAAAATGGAATCACATGAAACAGAGGTATTGTAATAGTGCTTAGTGGATTTTTCATTCATTACGTAAGAGTTAGATTTAAGAAAAAAATTGTAAATAGTTCAGTTGATAGAAAATAGTTTTTGCTGTAAGAGGAGTCGGCCGGATTCAAACCTATGTTACAGCGGTACATGTGCACTGGAAGTAGTAAGTTAGACTTCTATACCAATCTTGGTCATGAAATAGTAATTCTGATATGTATTTACCTTTATTCATACAGAGATTTCAACTGAGACCAAGGTCTCTTTTGTAGCTGAAGTCTGGCTTGCAATCTCCCTTCTAGTTAATTCCAAAGCTGTTCGATAGGGTTGAGGTCAGGGCTCTGTGCAGGCCTTTCAAGTTCTACCACAGCAAACTCATCCAACCAACTCATCCAAGGCCTTTATGGACCTTGCTTTGTGCACAGTCATGCTGACCCAGAAAAGGACCTTCCCCAAACTGTTCTCACAAACTTGGGAGTCTATAATTTTCCAAAATCTCTTGGTAAGCTCAGTAGAACTAAGGGGCTTAGGGCAACTCCAGAAAAACAACCCAATAGCATTAGCCCTCCTCCACAAAACTTTACAGTTGGCTCAATGCAGTCAGACAGGAAGACTTTTAAGCACCTTTTCACTCAGCACTCGGTGACCCCATTTTGTTCTCCAACACTATCTGTTGTGGCAGTGTAGTAGCGTCACTGTTCTTCAGGGTTTTTAAATAGCATATATTCTGCTTTTTCGGTTTTATGATAAGTTCAATACTTACGTTGTTCAATGTCTTGAAAGTCTGCCAGTCCAAGCTACATGATTTTTCTAGCATTTGTCTATGTTACACTTTTTTTATTAATATCAGTCATTGTTGAGGGTCGTAATCGTGCATTCTATTCCATTATCAATAACATCATCTCTCTGCCGGTCTCACTCTCACTGGCACTCTTTTTATCTCACTTTCTTTGTTTTTTTTTCTCACTCAGGTGCTGGCCTTGTTTGAAGAAGGTGAGGAAACTGTCACTGCTTTTGTGGAACCCTTAGTCATTCTTCTTATTCTCATCGCTAATGCCATCGTTGGAGTTTGGCAGGTCAGTTTGTGGTCATACACACTGGCAATAAATCACATGTGTTCATTTACCAAGGATGAGAAAGCAGCAACCCATTATAGTCTCTCCCATTACGAGCAACGGAAATACAGAGGGGGCGATCAAGTTACTTTAAGCAGCGGGTCCATATTATGCTCAAGCATCCAAATACTAAATGGGGGGTAGTAGGGTGGTGGGCATGTTGGCATCAGTCATGCTTTACGTTTCTGGAGAGATGCTGAGGAGGAACAAGAGGAGGTGACGCTCTGTTGGGTTTGTTATTGCCCTGCAGGAGCGCAATGCCGAGAGTGCCATTGAGGCTCTGAAGGAGTATGAGCCCGAGATGGGGAAGGTCTACCGTGCTGACAGGAAAAATGTTCAGATGATCAAGGCCAGGGAGATCGTGCCTGGAGATGTGGTGGAGGTGTCTGGTAAGACCAGTTTGACCCCAGGAAACTCTGACCAGAGTTCAGATTAGCCTCTTGCGTAAGGACAATAGCTCCCGCTGTGGTCCTGTACCTAGAACTGTGTTCACATACAACTTTTACCCACATAGGTCCACGAAATATAGACTTTTAGGACTTTAGGAATAGAAAAGGCACTCTATATAGGAATATATATCTGATGTAAGATGAAAATCTTATGCTTAAAGTTCAGTTAGTAACCAGGTCCTTTGTTTTACCAGACTGAGATTATACCTTTTTTTCGACAAGCAACACAGACTGAGACCAAGGTCACTTTTACAGCTGAATACATTCACCGATTACACAAAGAAAAAGTATTACATTTACACCAAAGTTATTCCCCTGATAGCACAATAACTTGCATTACCTCAAGCAGCTATTAGCAACACAAAATAAAAAAAATGTCAAGGGGAACAAGCGTCTCAAGTTTAAGTTTGGTCTGCAGGCTGTTACTTATTAGGAAAAGGCAGCCATAGCCCAACTCTGAGGAGGATGCAGGGGTTTGAAGTGTAATCCATGCTTGACACGTGGTTTAACGAGTTTAATTCTAATGTTGATTAGTGATGATAAATAAGAAGGTATTTTATTCAGTGCTTTATAGTTGCACACTCTGTAGCTAGCATTCATAATAAACCTACACTACTGTTCAAAAGTTTGAGGTCACTTGGAAATGTCCTTGTTATCGAAAAGAAAGAAAAGCAAATGTTTTGTCTATTCAATTAACATCAAATTTATCAGAAATACAGAGTAGACATTTTTTATTTTGTAAAGGACTGTTGTAGATGGAAAAGGCAATTGTTGTATAGAATGTCTACATAGGCGCAGAGGCCCATCACTGCTAAAAAATAAATTAGGGAACATGTAATCATCACAGTATACACCAAGTCAATTAGACTTCAGAGATATTCTCTGTCTGGTTAGGAAGTATAAGCTATTGTAAATCAATGTCACCTGTTTTGGTGCAAAGTGACAACAGGTGCGGTGGAGAGGCAACAACAACTCGAAAAAAAGGAATGGTTTTGCAGGTTGTGGCCACAGACAATTGTTCTCTCCTTATCCTAGTTTTGCATGCTGCTAGTGTCCTCGTCACTACTAGTAGCCCATTCACAGTCTGGAGATGCCGTGGTAAACATTATACTGCCTGCAAGTCCATCTACCATGACTGGTTTGGCGGGGGGTCACTGATGGAGGAATTTCCTTTGATTCCAGCCGTCAATTGATTCATAACGAATTACACAATGGACAGTAAAGTTTTTTATATTTTTTGTTTCCTTCATCGAGCCCCTATGTGGGATTTAGGTGTTCCCTTCATTTCTTTAAGTAAATTAATCATTAATATGATCATTATAAAAATCCTTCTGCAATTATGTCAGCACAGCTGCTAACGGTGCAGATTAAAGAATCAACAAAACTGGCCTTTAGACTAGTTTAGTATGTAAAGCGTCAGCATTTGTGAGTTACAGGCTCAAAATGTCCAAACACAAAGAACTTTCTTCTGAAACTTGTCAGTCTATTCTTGTTCTGGAATGAAAGTTATTCCATGTGAGAGGTTATTACATCTCTTAAAACGTTGTGCACTAATCCCATCACAGAATAGCACAAACTGGCTCTAACCAGAATAGAAAGAGAAATGTCTCTTTTGAGAAGCAAATGCTTTACATGTCTTCAACTGGCAGCATCATGAAATAGTACTTGCAAAACCACAGTCTGAACATCAACAGCAAAGAGTCAACTCTGTGTTTGTTTGACAAAATCAAGGGTATAAATTCAAGCATGAGTTCAACAGTAATTAAGCCAGTATGGGTAATTTTAATAGTGAGTATTAGAGTATATTTAATAGTTATTGTGGGTATGACAGTAATTGTAATTGAGGCTATTACAGTAAGCATATTTGTTAGTGTAATTATTGAAGTAATATAGTATATGCAATTTTGATAGACAGCAATTTGATTGTAATGGCAATAAGTGTAATTGTGAATGTGATTATAACAGTAAGTGTGCTATAACACTAATTGTAAGTGAAATTGTATGACAATAAGTGAATGGGATTGCAGTGCTACGACAGTAAGTGTAATTTTGAGTGTGAATGTGTGATGAAAGGTTTGGTGAAAGGGATAGGATAAACGAGGAGGGAGGGACCAGATCTGTGGGGCCTCTTAGGGCAATCAGTGGAATAGGAATAGAGAGAAGTAGAGAGAGAGAGAGAGAGAGAGAAAGACCAAGGGATGTAGTGATCAAAATAGAGAAACGTTGAGTGAGAGATTTGCTGAGGGAAGACAATAACACCTGTTAATCAAGCACTATTTCTCTCCATTTCTGTCTTCCTCTCCTTCAATACACCTATTCACTCCATCACTGTTGTCCCCAGGGTCTGTCTCCTCTGTCTTCCTCTCCATCCATACACCTGTTCACTCCATCACTATTGTCCCCAGGGTCTGTCTCCCTTTCCAATTAAGAGCAGCTTTTTGACACAGGGAAACAATGTCTGCCAAAGCCAGTGAACTAAACAATTACTAACAACCAGTTAACATTAAACACACAAACTTTTCAAAAGAAGATGTTTTATTATTATTAACAACTGCATGTAGTGTTGCTATAATGCACAGATAACAATGGCAAAGGAAAATAAATGTTCACTGTGATTCGCTGGATGTCCATTCCAGGTCTCAAAGTTTGCTGCAAATAGGTTACCCAACAGATACTGCTTATGAACGTTTCCTTAATTTCCTTGTAATTTAAGGGGATTGTTAAATCATTGTACATTCAGAAGAGGGTAAAAAAGGGCAGCTCAGTTTCCAACTTATTTTCAGAGCACATAGCTTGAGAACCAGGCCACTACTCACATTATTTGCCTACTGCATTTTTATATTTGGAGATAAAAATAAATAATACCAAAACAATAAAATGTTTTATTGTATATAATTTGGACTAACCTCAAGATGTCGTTAATCACGTTAAACATCAAACACTTCTTAGAATTATCTGTGTACACAATGTTATCTGTTTGTATGTTTGACAGTGTTACATCCTACTAAACTGTGTGTTTCAACTCTAGTTGGTGACAAAGTCCCTGCAGACGTCAGACTCATCAAAATCAACTCCACCACTCTGCGTGTTGACCAGTCCATTCTAACTGGTGGGTAACATAATTAACTCTGTTTGTCAATTTTTCCCTTCAGACAAGACTGTAGGGAAAATAGGTAAAGCACAGCAAATAGCCACCCCTTTACCTATCTATGGCAGATTTACCATAATTTGGGCATAATATTAAACATTTCTGTTGTTGTAAAACCTCCTCTCTCTTTCCTCTCACAGGTGAGTCTGTCAGTGTGATTAAGCACACTGATTCAGTCCCCGACTTGAGAGCTGTCAACCAGGACAAGAAGAACATGCTTTTCTCTGTGAGATTATATCTTGATATATTTGTATCAGTTTTTTTCTCCATCAGTCTATTCATCTTTCACTAAATCAGTCTAGTGCAAATGTCAAATTACATAATCCTGCTCAACACAAAGCTAGTTTACATTCCATATCATATCCCCTTTAATTAATTGAAGCTCTGGTTTCTCTGTCTCTTTTATTTAGCTGATCTTCCCCCTCTCTCTTTCTCTCTTCTTCATCTTTTTGTCCATCCAGGGCACTAATATTGCCTCAGGAAAAGCTATTGGCATAGCCGTTGCGACAGGTGTCTCCACTGAGATCGGTAAGATCCGTGACCAGATGGCGGCAACAGAGCAGGAGAAGACCCCCCTGCAGGCCAAACTGGACGAGTTTGGAGAACAGCTCTCCAAGGTGAGACGGACAGACAGTCAATAAGTTGCTTGTAGTGCTGCTAACACTACACTAAGTGAAGCATCCATTCGGTTTAGATTTGTGATCAGGGTTTTTTCTTTAATGAAGTATCCCAGATACTATTATTTTCAAGTTCAACGTTTCGGTCAATCTTGAGTTGGTAAAACTTCTTAACTCAACTTCTTAGAATATTGGCGCAGATCAAGTACATTGGACATCTAATTGACTGTGGAGGATTACATCCTATAAGAAACTTTGTCTACCCTGTTTCAGGTCATCTCTCTGATTTGCGTTGCCGTGTGGATGATCAACATTGGCCACTTTAACGACCCCGTCCACGGAGGCTCCTGGATTCGCGGGGCTGTCTACTACTTCAAGATCGCAGTAGCCTTGGCTGTGGCTGCCATTCCCGAGGGTAAGCAACCTGATACTGTAATAACACTAACGTAAAGAGGAATTTTGCATATTGTAACATAGCTAAATTCAATCCACTTTGTTGATTCCCTGAGCTATAGAGGGAGGAAAAAGTAATGAAATAGCCACAGAAGTGTTGTTTGGAAGTAACTAAATCACAATTACAAATGTAGCTACAGAAGTCATATGTGGTTGATGACCAGCAGTACATATGGGTGCAAACACTATTCCATCGTGATGTGCCAATATTCCAGGTGGAGAATGCGTTAATACACATTGCTAAACTAATTCAAGAGTGGTTTTATGAACACCAGGATGACGTCAACACCATCCATGGCCTCCCAAATCACCAGATCTGAAGATAATTTAACCTTTATGGGAAATTCTGGAGCAGAGAGTGTGAAGTGGGTTTCCACAACCATCATCCATTCAAAGAACTGGAGGCTTTCCTTCTTCAATGGTGCAATCCCATTACAAAGTTCAGGACTTAAATTTGGAGCTGTGCTTAAGGCAAAGGGTGGTCCTACTTCTGATTAGATCGTTGATATAAATATGTTCTCAGGTGCTCCCAATATTTTGCTCACCACATGTACCTTCCTGTATCACTAACCTTTGTTACCTTTATATCTTTTGCACAGGTCTACCCGCTGTGATCACCACCTGCCTGGCACTAGGTACCCGCCGTATGGCCAAAAAGAATGCCATTGTCCGGTCACTGCCGTCTGTGGAGACCCTGGGTTGCACCTCCGTCATCTGCTCTGACAAGACTGGTACCCTCACCACCAATCAGATGTGTGTCACCAAGGTGGGTAGAAACACACGTCAGGAAAGTAGATTTAATTTTAACACATTATATCGTAATTACATATATATTACAAATATTTTCCGAGCATAGCAATGAAGGAACTAATCATGGTGTTGGGTAGCTGGCAGATTGCAGATGGGCTGGGGCACACTTGCAAAGCTACTGGTTGATAGCACTGACAAAATGAACAGCAGGGAAGCCTGTGCTTATGCCAACCCTGAGTAGGCCACCAAATACATCTACCCTAACCAACTTTGGATTGGAACCTTCCCTAGCTAACAAGCATGTGTCACATATCTACCCAAGCTAACAAGCATATGTTTCACATATCTACCCTAGCTAACAAGCATATGTTTCACATATCTACCCCAGCTAACAAGCATACGTTTCACAAATTTACCCAAGCTAACAAGCATATGTCACATATCTACCCTAGCTAACAAGCATATGTGTCACATATCTACCCTAGCTAACAAGCATATGTTTCACATATCTATCCTAGCTAAGAAGTATATGTGTCACATATCTACCCTAGCTAACAAGCATTTGTTGCATCTCTGTTATATGCTTCCAGATGTTTATCATTGAAAAAGTGGACGGCGACAGCGTTTCTCTGGGATCCTTTGACATTTCTGGCTCCAAATACACCCCCGAAGGAGAAGTGTGAGTGAAGCCTGGTTGAACAGTAAACTTGCAGGTGTTACATAGTGTTGATGTTTCAGTGTAAAGTGTAGTGTTAAAGGTAAATCTGTTAGGGTTTAATGATCACTTGCTGAAAAATCAGTGTTTATTCATTTTTGAATATTTCAATTATAAGTAGACTGATAAATTCATATTATGCTGCTAATGATAATTCATTTTTCTAAGCAAATCCAATTAGTTAGACCATTATGCATTATATATTTAGTCATGTTGGTATGTAGCCTTGTATTTTGTCAATTATCTAACAAACACTGATTGATCTAACTTTATACAATTCAACAAATTAGCCTATGTAAGTAGCTGTAGCTGGAGAGTGTGCTGAAAGTAAACAAATGGAAAAAACATTACTTGTCTTTGTCAGACTACAGAACGCGTAAACTTCAATTAAACACACTCACTAGTGAACTCAGAACATATACCTGAATTTTTTATCTTCCTTAGGACAAAGAATGGGGCACCAGTGAAGTGCGGTCAGTATGATGGTTTGGTGGAGTTGTCCACCATTTGTGCTCTGTGCAATGACTCCTCTCTGGACTACAATGATGTAAGGAAGATGACACACTTGAGACATGTGTTTGTTTGCTGTGGTACAGTGTCAGCATTCTTTCTAAAACCCAGATAGATGGACCAGAACAGTGTCAAACAATGTACCAGGCAGCCTTGATGTTGTGTTTTTTTAGTTCATTCCAGAACTGAAGTAGTGATTCTGCCCCTTGTCTTGCAGAGTAAAGGCATCTATGAGAAGGTGGGTGAGGCAACTGAGACTGCTCTCTGCTGTCTGGTGGAAAAGATGAACGTGTTCAATACTGAAGTGCGTGGGCTATCAAAACCTGACAGAGCCAACGCCTGCTGCTCTGTAAGTCACTCTCTGTTTTGCAATCCATAACTCACCTTCACTCTTTTCCGGCCATTCTTCACCATCCTTTTTTAAAAGCACCCTCTTCCAATTTCCCAGCTCTGTTCAACCCCTTTACTCACCTTTCTTTAACTTTCCTTCTGTCTTGATATCTTGTCCTTTCCTTCTCTTTGTTTTTTCTTTCTATAATTGTCTCTATTTCCTTCTTTCTTCTCTCTCTCAGGTAATCAAGCACTTGATGAAGAAGGAGTTCACTCTAGAGTTCTCCAGAGACAGGAAGTCCATGTCGGTGTTATGCTCCCCAGCCAAATCCTCCAAAGCCCCACTCGGCAACAAAATGTTCATCAAGGTGAGGGAACGTCGGCAAGTCTCAACGTTTACGCTCAGTATAAGTGTCCAAGTGGTGTTGTCTCTTTCTGCATAACATAGTGGTTGTTTATGAAGTTCCAGCATACTACATTTTTCCTGAATGATCTGTCTCTCTGTCACATAGGGCGCTCCTGAGGGTGTGATTGAAAGGTGTACGTACGTGCGAATTGGCACCAACCGTGTGCCCTTGTCCGAGCCTGTTAAGAACAAGATCATGGCTGTAATCAAAGAGTGGGGTACTGGCCGTGACACCCTGCGTTGCCTGGCTCTAGCCACCAGGGACACACCCCTTCGCATTGAAGACATGAACCTTGAGGACGCCACCAAGTTCGCAGACTACGAGGTAAGAAAGACTAGGGGAGCCGAAGAGGAATTTTGGAACCTAGCAAGTTGCTTACTAGGGTGATTGTTTTCAGTTTTTTAATTCCAGAGTTAAACCACAACCACAGACATTATCAAACTGTCATTGTGATTGTTACTTTCATGGATGTGGCAGTTCAAATCTTTATCCCAACCCTGCCGGTATTTCCGAAAGTGATCTGTAAATAAATATTCAAAATGTTGGATATTCCCACTGGCTGGATTCCAATAGGAATAACACAAATTGAAACGAGTGTAATATAGACCTGACATCCCCAAAAATATTTCATATCTAATTCTAGTCCTGGATGTCTGAACATTCCTAGGTTTTGAATTATTGCATGGTTCTTCACAGGTCTTGGAACGGTTCCCTCATGGTATTGCGCTTAAGAACATTATTTAGTTCCAACTTTCTATTTTAGTGCCCAGGGAGCTTACCCAGACTTACTTCTTTTTAACTTTCCTTCCAGACTGACCTTACGTTCGTGGGCTGTGTGGGTATGCTTGACCCCCCTCGTAAGGAGGTCATTGGGGCCATTGAGCTGTGCAGGGCTGCTGGCATCCGTGTCATCATGATCACTGGTCAGTGACATATTGCATGGTATACGACCAATAATATACTATGGCAAAGGGCTGTTCTTCAATTCAACACCTGGATACTTTCCTTAGCTGTGATAGACAGTCATGTGATTAACTTAGGACACCCCATGAAATATTTAGTTCTTTTTAAAGAAATATGGACATCTTCTTTCAAATAATATCTATAGATAAAGGTGATGTAATTGAACCAAAAACAAAAAAAAATTAACAATAATATAATTTATTTAACAAAAGATTTACAAATATTCCAGGAAAAAGTTAGGAGACCCTATGCCCTAATAGCTGGGATTGCCCCCTCCTCCACTCCTCGATAACATCACCTTTATCTATAGATATTGGTGGAAAGAAGATCAAATGTGATGTATTTCTTAAAAAATAACAAAATATTTCATGGGGTGTTCTAATTTTAACTGTGTTGGCTATTTTTACAAACCTAAAATGCTTTGTTGCTATTATGAACTGGTTACCATTTTTAATCGTAAGACATACAGAATTATGAAGATATGTGACATGTGGCAAGTATACCATAGTGGAAAGCTGTTTTTAACACATATCTTTTGCGTATAGCAGTGGTAGATTGGCAATATATCTCAAACCCCTGACGTGCCTTATTGTGCTTATAAACTGGTTACCAGTGCCATTACAGCTGTAAAAAGTGATGTGATGTCATACCCATGGTAAATTGTCTCATATACCATGGTCATCAGACAATCAGAATTCAGGGTTCACACCATCTAGTTTATAAGGTGTAATATACCATCACTTTCAGCCAATCACCATTTTTGGCTTGAAATATGAATATGTATTAATAGTTTTAACGCTAAGATTTTCTCACTTACACCTTCCACCTTGCTCTTTTTCTCTTTCTAGGTGACAACAAGGGTACAGCCGTGGCTATCTGCCGTCGCATTGGCATCTTCACAGAGGATGAGGACACTACTGGCCGTGCCTTTACCGGACGCGAGTTTGATGATCTGCCTCTCCACGAGCAAAAGAAAGCCGTCCGTAAGGCCTGCTGCTATGCCCGCGTTGAGCCCTCCCACAAATCCAAGATTGTTGAGTTCCTGCAAGGTTTTGATGAGATCACGGCTATGGTAAGACCAGGGAGTCGGACAGGAGATGTTGCTATTTGGAACGCAAGTGCTTTATTGTCCATCTTTTAATTGACGAAAGATGATTTGATGAAAATCACTGTTCACTGCATGTTTCTTATTGTCCTCTTCTATCTCTCCAATCTTCTCTTTCTTCCTCCACTTCCAACCCTCCTCGGCCAGACCGGAGACGGGGTGAATGATGCCCCGGCCCTGAAGAAGGCCGAGATTGGCATCGCCATGGGCTCTGGCACTGCTGTTGCCAAATCTGCCTCTGAGATGGTCCTGGCTGACGACAACTTCTCTTCCATTGTGGCAGCGGTTGAGGAGGGCAGAGCCATCTACAACAACATGAAGCAGTTCATCCGCTACCTCATCTCCTCCAACGTCGGCGAAGTTGTTTGGTGAGTGACTTTGAAATGGTTGAAGTGACTGAATCTTGACCGGGACTTATCGATTAAAGGTCATTTGAATTACAGATGGACAGACATAGATACAGACATTTGAGATAGACAAAGATATTGAACTGTAATTGAAGCACTTGTAAGCTTACGCTGAGATCAGAACATGACACAAAGCACAACTGTGACCAAGTATAACAATGTGACTACAGCGGTTTCCAGTCCCTATCTACTCTTTTTTTCTTGCAATCTCTCTTGGTCATCCATCCATCCTTTTATTCACTCCATCTCAAATTCCCCTACCTTTCAGTATCTTCCTGACAGCTGCCCTAGGTCTACCCGAGGCTCTTATCCCCGTCCAATTGCTGTGGGTCAACTTGGTGACTGACGGTCTTCCCGCAACTGCCCTGGGCTTCAACCCACCTGACCTGGACATCATGGGCAAGCTGCCACGCTCCCCCAAGGAGCCCCTCATCTCTGGCTGGCTGTTCTTCAGATACCTTGCCATCGGGGGTAACCACATGACGCTATGAATTGCCAAACAATGTCATTTCATTTTAACATATTTAATTTGATACAAACCCATAGTTCAAAGAATAAGACAATTACTATACACAAATAGCTACTTACACTTTGAATGGCTACATATTAATACATTAGGGCCCTGTTTAGGGGGGGGTACCAGAATTAGATAACATTTGCTCAATTTCATGTTATTCAGCTTTATCTGTGGTAAATCTGGTCTCTGTGGTACAAAACAACCACCCTGACCGTATGTAAACTATTAGAGCAGGGCCAAATCCAGTCCTGGAAGGCTCAAACACTCCTGTTCATTGTTTTTACCTGGTAGTTTATTTCATTGGGGTTTTAATCAAACAGTAATAGCTAAACTCATATTCTACCTTCTTCTGTATGTACCTGCACTAAAGCAGCCTTTTGCCACCAAAACAGCCCTGACCCGTCTATCCATCGACTCCACTAGACCTCTTGAGGTGTGCTATGGTTTCCAGCACCAAGACATTAGCAGCAGTTGATCAATGTCCTGCAAGTTGCGAGGTGGGGCCTCCATGGATTGGACATGTTTGTCAAGCACATCCCACAGAGCAAAGTCAGCATCCTGAACTTTCCTTAACCATTTTTGCTTTGTGGCAGGGTGTGGCCAATGTCGTTAGGGAATATAGTTTTTCCATGGGAACGTTTTCCCAGCAGAACATTACCCTAAGCATCACACTGCCTCCGCCGGCTTGCCTTCGTCCCATAGTGCATCCTGGTACCATGTGTTCTCCAAGTAAGGGACGCACACGCACCCGGCCATCCACGTAATGGCGCTTTCAGCAGTAGACAGGCACCAGCATGGGGACCCTGACTGGTCTGCGGCTATGCAATCCCATACGCAACAAACTGCGATGCACTGTGTTCTGACTCCTTTTTATCAGAACAAGCATAAACTTGTTCAGCAATTTGAGCTACAGTAGCTCGTCTGATGGATCGGACCACACAAGGCAGACTTCGCTCCCCACGTGGATAAGTGAGCCTTGGCCGCCCATGACCCTGTCAACTGCATTTCCTTCTTTGGACCAGTTTTAATAGGTACAGACCACTGCTGAATCTGGAACACCCTACAATAACTGCGTTTTAGAGATGCTCTGACCCGGTTGTCTTGCCATCACAGTTTGGCCCTTGTCATAGTCGCTCAGATGCCCATTTTTCCTGCTTCAAACTCATCAATATCGAGGAGAAAATGTCCTCCAGCTGCCCAAAATATCCCACCACTAACATGTGCCATGATGACTAGATTATCAGTGGTTTTCATTTCACCTCTTAGTGCTCATAATATTACATGAACATAAAATGATTAAAAGCAACTTGCCAGCAAGCAAATAACACTGTTTTACATCTGATCCTTATTAATTAGCATGAAATCAAATGAACTGGATTGATTTTAATTAAGATTGATCCTGACTCCATGCAATGTGTGTTCCAGGATATGTTGGTGCTGCCACTGTTGCGGCAGCGGCCTGGTGGTTCCTCTACAGTGAAGATGGACCTGGTGTGTCTTTCTACCAGTTGGTGAGTTGCTGCATTCCCAAATAATTTGTATTATATGTGTATTCACAGCCAATGCTCAATACTTTGTTATAGCACCTTGGGCAGCAATTACAGCCTCAAGTCTTTTTGAGTATGATGCTACAAGCTTGGCAAACTTGTTTTTGGGCAGTCTCTCCTATTCTTCTTTGCAGGACCTCTCTAGCTCCATCCGTTGGATGGGGAGCATTGGTGCACAGAAATTTTCAGATCTCTCCAGAGATGTTCAATCGGGTTCAAGTCTGGGTATGGCTGGACCACTCAAAAACATTCACAGAACTGTCCCAAAGTCACTCCTTTGTTATCTTGGCTGTGTGCTTAGGGTTGTTGTCCAGGTTTCCATCAAGGATGTCTCTGTACATTGCTGCATTCATCTTTCCATCAATCCTGACTAGTCTCCCAGTTCCGGCCGCTGAAAAACATCCCCACAGCATGATGCTGCCAACCCCATGTTTCACTGTAGGGATGGTATTGGCCAGTTGATTTCCTCCAGAAATGAAGCTTGGTATTCAGGCCAAAGAGTTCAATCTTTGTTTCATCAGACCAGATAATTTGGTTTCTCATGGTCTAAGATTCCTTCGAGTGCCTTCTGTCGAATTCAAAGCAGGGTGTCATGTGCCATTTACGAAGGAGTGGCATCCATCTGGGCACTCTACCATACAGGCCTGATTGGTGAAGTGCTGCAGAGATGATTGTCCTTTCGGAAGGTTCTTCACAAAGCAACGCTGGAGCTCTGACTTAAGCCCTTCTCCCCCGATCCCTCAGTTTGGCCGTGCGGCCAACTCTAGGAAGAGTCCAATCACCAGAATTTACCACAGATGGACTCCGAAAGTTGTAGAACCATTTCAAAGACGATCAGAGGAAACAGGATGCACCTGAGCTCAATTTTGAGTGTCATGGCAAAGGCTATGAATACTTATGGACATTTTAATTTTTAATAGATTAAAAATGTTAAAAAGTGCTTCAGCAAGTATTGAGCAAAGGCTGTGAATACTGATGTACATGTTTATATTTTCATTCAGAATTTTAGCAAATCTACAAAAAATATTAAATATTGTTATTATGGGTTATTGTGTGTAGAAGTTTGAGCGGAAAAAAAACATTCAATCAATCAATTTTGGAATACAACTGTAAATGTGGAAAAAGTTCTATACAGTGGGGAGAACAAATATTTGATACACTGCCGATTTTGCAGGTTTTACTTCTTACAAAGCATGTAAAGGTCTGGAATTTTTATCATAGGTACACTTCAAATGTGAGAGACGGAATCTAAAACAAAAATCCTGAAAATCACATTGTATGATTTTTATGTAATTAATTTGCATTTGATTGCATGACATAAGTATTTGATACATCAGAAAAGCAGAACTTAATATTTGGTACAGAAACCTTTGTTTGCAATTACAGAGATCATACGTTTCCTGTAGTTCTTGACCAGGTTTGCACACACTGCAGCAGGGATTTTGGACCACTCTTCCATACAGACCTTCTCCAGATCCTTCAGGTTTCGGGGCTGTCGCTGGGCAATACGGACTTTCAGTTCCCTCCAAAGATTTTCTATTGGGTTCAGGTCTGGAGACTGGCTAGGCCACTCCAGGACCTTGAGATGTTTCTTACGGAGCCACTCCTTAGTTGCCCTGGCTGTGTGTTTCGGGCCGTTGTCACGCTGGACAACCCAGCTACTTCAATGCTCTTACTGAGGGAAGGAGGTTGTTGGCCTAGATCTCGTGATACATGGCCCCATCTATCCTCCCCTCAATGCAGTGCTGTTGTCCTGTCCCCTTTGCAGAAAAGCATCCCCAAAGAATGATGTTTCCACCTCCATGCTTCATGGTTGGGATTATGTTCTTGGGGTTGTACTCTTCCTTCTTCTTCCTCCAAACACGGCGAGTGGAGTTTAGACCAAAAAGCTCTATTTTTGTCTCATCAGACCACATGATCTTCTCCCATTCCTCCTCTGGATCATCCAGATGGTCATTGGCAAACTTCAGACGAGCCTGGACATGCGCTGGCTTGAGCAGGGGGACCTTGCGTGCGCTACAGGATTTTAATACATGACGGCGTTGTGTGTTACTAATGATTTTCTTTGAGACTGTGGTCCCAGCTCTCTTCAGGTCATTGACCAGGTCCTGCCGTGTAGTTCTGGGGTGATCCCTCACCTTCCTCATGATCATTGATGCGCCACAAGGTGAGATCTTGCATGGAGCCCCAGACCGAGGGTGATTGACCGTCATCTTGAACTTCTTCCATTTTCTAATAATTGCGCCAACAGTTGTTGCCTTCTCACCAAGCTGCTTGCCTATTGTCCTGTAGCCCATCCCAGCCTTGTGCAGATCTACAATTTTATCCCTGATGTCCTTACACAGCTCTCTGGTCTTGGCCATTGTGGAGAGGTAGGAGTCTGTTTGATTGAGTGTGTGGACAGGTGTCTTTTCTACAGGTAACAAGTTCAAACAGGTGCAGTTAATACAGGTAATGAGTGGAAAACAGGAGGGCTTCTTAAAGAAAACCTAACAGGTCTGTGAGAGCCGAATTCTTACTGGTTGGTAGGTGATTAAATACTTATGTCATGCAATAAAATGCTAATTAATTTCCAAAAAAATCATACAATGTGATTTTCTGGATTTTTGTCTGGATTACAGAACTCTACATGCTTTGTAGGTAGGAAAACCTGCAAAATCGGCAGTGTATCAAATACTTGTTCTCCCCACTGTATATATATATACACTCACATTTATTTATATACATACATACATACATACATACATATAGAGCCATGCCAAACGTTTTGAGGATGACAAACTTTTCAAAGTTTTTATGATGGCAATTTGCATATAATCCAGAATGTCATGAACAGTGATCAGTGAATGATCTTTGCCATGGAAATTAACTTAGTCCCCCCCAAAAAATGTCAACTGCATTTCAGCCCCGCTACAAAAGGACCATCTGAAATCATGTCTGTCATCCTTTCGTTAACACGGGTGAGAGTGTTAATAAGGACAAGGCTGAAGATCACTCTCTCATGCTTATTGAGTTAGAATAACAGGCTGGAATCTTAAAAAGGAGGGTGGGGCTTAAAATTATTGTTCTTCCTTTGTTAACCATGGTTACCTGCCCGGAAACACGTGCAGTCATCATTCCTTTGCACAAAAAGGGCTTTACCGGCAAGGATTTTGCTGCTAGTAAGATTGCACCTAAATCTACCATTTATCGGATCATCAAGAACTTCAAGGGGAGAGGTTCAATTCTCGTGAAGGACCGTCTCCTAAGGTTGATTCAGCTGCAGGATCTGTGCACCTTCCAGTGCAGAGCTTGCTCAGGAATGGCAGCAGGCAGGTGTGAGTGCATCAGCACGCACAGTGAGGTGAAGAATTTTAGAGGATGGACCGTTGTTGACAAACATTGCCTTTTCCAGCATGATCGAGCACCTTGCCATAAGGAAAAAGTGATAACTAAGTGGCTTGAGGAAAAACTCCCTAGACCTTGATCCCATTGAGAATGTGTGGTCAATCCTCAAGAAGCAGGTGGACAAACAAAAATCCACATATTCTGACAAACTCCAAGAATTGATTATGCAAGAATGGGCTGCCATCAGTCAAGATGTGGACCAGAAGGTAATTGACAGCATGCCAGGGCAAATTGCAGAGGTCTTGAAGAAGAAGGGTCAACACTGCCGATACTGACTCTTTGCATGTATTTAAGATGATTGTCAATAATAGCCTTGGGCACTTATTTTCAAATTATCTGACAAAATGATCTAAAAACTCAGCAGCAGCAAATTTAGTGTAAACCAATACTTGTCATTCTCAAAACATTTGGACACGGCTGAACATGTATGTTGAGAATTTTGGCATTTTTTTACTTTTTGTCTCAGCATGTATGTGAGTATATACACTTGTGGTGAAAAGTTAACATACACCTGTAAAGAACATGTATTTCATGGCAGTATGAGTTTCCAATAATTACTACAACTCTTATTTATCTGTGATGGAATCATTGGAGCACATCATTGGTTATTTTATTACTTTATTATGGGTCTTCTGAAAATGTGACCATGACATACATGTTCTTTACAAGTGTATGTTAACGTTTGACTACAACACACATACACATACTCAAGACAAAAAGTGAAAACAAATACCAAATTTCCCACCAATCCTAAATCAGAACAGAGCTCTATATCTATGCTGTCCACATAGATCTGAGAAGTAATTTTTTTTAGTTGCTATAATGTGTCATATATAGTAGAAATATATGAGAAAAAATGTGTAATCAATAACTCTGTGAAACTTGCACAGAAAATGTGCAATCTAATTCTAATTGGTTTCATAATATTATTAATGTCCTATGAAGTCCCACTTCATGCAGTGTCATGACGAAAACGAGGACTTTGCGGGCATCCACTGTGAGGTGTTTGAGGCCGCTCCCCCGATGACCATGGCCCTGTCTGTGCTGGTCACCATCGAGATGTGCAACGCTCTCAACAGGTCAGACTGCCTTTATAACGTGCTGCAGTGTTGTTTCCAACCTGGGTCAAGAAACATTTGAGGATTTGTGTTAATATGCAAGATTAGGAACAATATTACATTGAGCAGTAGCGCATGGAGTTCAGTATTCATAAAAAACGGTTATGTTGATAATTTATGATAACATAGGGGGCTATTCAGAAATGAGATACTTGTGTTAAATAACTCTTAATTCAGAGATAGCTTACCTAGAAACTATGAGAGCGAGAATAAGCTTGAAGAACCAATATTATCCTTAATCCCTTATCTCACACGTTTCACATAACTGTACACATACTCAGTGTACTTCACTCAGCCAGTGTATAAAGTGGCTAAGCCATTGTATTAACGTAAACCCTCCATCTTCCCATTACTCTTCACTCAGCTTGTCTGAGAACCAGTCCCTGCTGCGCATGCCTCCCTGGAGCAACCTGTGGCTGGTAGGAGCCATGACCCTCTCCATGTCCCTCCACTTCGTGATAATTTACGTCGACCCCATGCCTGTGAGTCTGCCTTGTCTTGCATTAATCTACAAACCTTCCATCACATACCAGCCCTATCCAGCTCCAAGGACACAAGCATCCTGTTTCTGAACTTTTTTTCTTCCAGTAATCCAAATCTTTCATATTTTTATGGCAACTGTTTTTTTAGAAAGAGGGGCCAGAATTGGCCTGTCTGTGTGAAAACATAACAGTCTCCATTATCAACTAACTTTTGTGTTCTCCAACAGTGACACTTGGAGACTTAGAAGTGATTCATTGACTGAATAACTTTGATAATAATAAAACCCCATAAAACCTTGTTGCAAAACTGCGGGGAAAACTCAAGTTCCTGGACCATTATTTCTTCCATACAGGGATTTTTAGGTTTCACAATTTGCTGGTATAAGGACTATTTTAATTCATATTTTTAATGGCTGAATTAGAGTCTTTGATAATTGAGTAATGATGACTTTGGAATAATCATTTACAATAATTAGGGCTGTGACAAGTGTTTAAAAAGTGCCTGTCCTCTCTGCTGCAGATGATCTTCAAGTTGACCCACTTGAACATAGAGAAATGGATTGTGGTGCTAAAACTCTCTTTCCCTGTTATCCTCATTGATGAGGTCCTTAAGTTCGTGGCCCGCAACTACCTGGAAGGTAAGGTCACACACACACAGAAACCTGGTCTTCATTATATCCATAATAGTTCTTATAATAACCAGAAACATTTCAATGACTTTAGATGAATATTGTACTTTAAACTAGAAAAGGTACAATTCTGAGGAAATTGTAAAGTAGGGTTGCTGTCGCAGCAGCTGTGTCCGGTGTCCAGCGGTTTACTAGCAGTAAATGAACACAGAAAATCCCCCAATATTTAGCTGGCCATCTCCTAAATACAAAAAAACAAAGATATGTCCAATTAGCTAGCTACCTATCTCCCTTATTACAAAGACTGAATAGCTGGCAAAAAGGTAGCAAAATAACTTCAGCCTTATGTAGTATATGCTTAGTCTAGCACACCAACAGCACAATTAAGCGCACAAGGCTCGGAGGGAGCAGTGAGGAGGTTATACAACAAACTAGAGACCAGGAGGTGTAATTATATTAAGTTGTAAAAATGTACGTTCACTTCAAAATGTAACATAGATATAAATTAATAACTGAAAATACATTTATTAATTTCAATTATAAGCTAGTACAATTTGTTAACAATAACCTGGGTGCATCCCTTTTATTTTCTTGCTGTTGGAACACCTTGAAAATAAATCAAAATATGCAAGTACAACTTTCTGATTACAACACACACACACAACTGTCCTACCAGACAGGTGGGTGATCAGATCCCACAAACACACACAATGAACAGAATGAAATGTTCCTAAGCACTAGGTCTTCTTAACCGGGTCCTTGTCCAAAGAAAAATCTAGATTGTCTTCATGGATAGGCTTGCCATCAAACGCGTCAAACCCAATATAAAAATCTGACCTTTGCATAGGATGAACAGGCCAACACTTGAATTAGATTAATAAATTAACTACCCAACAGCAGGAAATAAGTTGAAAATATTACATTTGTTGTGAACTACAACAATGGTATCTTTACATCATATATGCATACACATTCTTTACCACAGGAAATGATTCATGAATCATAACTACCACACTAACTGCAACAAAACATCTTACTTGGCCACATATTGCCCAGTTCAGAGGAATCATGAAATGGCATAACACTTTACATACCATGCAAACACTATGCTACCAAATGTCTCATTGAGTCTTCATAAGTCATTTTAAAACAAATATTGTTTAGCACCATTTTATTTGATTTAACATTATATTTTGACTCTTGGAAAAGATCGCTAGAAATTAGCTTGGAATGCACAATTTATATCTACTAAAATGGGGTAAAGTTAGCATTGGCTCGCTAGCACCACGTCGAGATATCAGCCTCACAATTAGATTTAACTCACCATGTGGTCTGCTAACAGAGACGAATAAACAGTTTCTGCACAACAATGATGCGATTAATTTTTTTTCCTTTAAGATATTTCTTAATTCCTCCAAATAGTTATTCTAATACTTGTTCAGTATAGGGAAATCTATGATGAAATTACATGTCTTCAAAAATGCAGCTAGCAAATTCAACTGACCATCTTTAGTCCAAATGCAGTACATGACAATTTGTGGAATCCTGATTGGCTGAAACTAACGGAACAATCCTTATACATAACCTTTTTTTTATTATGTGACCTTTGTTACACTTACCTTTGACAAAATAAGTCCCGTGGTCGAAGTCAGCGCCATTTCATTGTCACTGTATAAACCAGAGGTGGGCAAATATTTTGGCTCGGGGGCCACATTAGGATTTTGAAATGAAATGGAGGGCCACATTTGTTTTTGTAATTTGTTAATCATAATTGATTTGGAGGCCAGAAAAGGGCATTCCTTGGGCCGGGTGGGACAGCGTCGCGGGCCGCATTTGGCCCTCGGACCGTAGTTTGCCCACCCCTGGTATAAACAGTACTGCAGCTAGCTAGCAATATTTTCAAACTTCCGATCCGCCAGCCATTTGCATGGTCTCATTCGTTAACGTAGGTTGCTAAGCAACTGATGTTCAGTGTGGCTAACTACCTTTCGGCGAGTGTGGCTATATTTTATGCCACAAAAATTTAAATATTTCCAACTAAACCTTCCACAAAACAATAGCAACGCAATCAGAAACGAGACACACATTTTGAAACCTGTCCTCTCCCTAGTGCAAGAACTCTAGGAAGAGTTAGGGTGGCTATAATAATAAATACATATATGAGATTACATTAAGTGGGGGGCTCCCCTACTTAATCTGTTAGTACGACAACTATGTACCTTTTATGGATATTCCTGCCAAAGATCTTTGTGTATATTGTTATCTTCACATGAATGTCAATGAATTACTTCATAATTGCAAAAAATACTCCAAACCAGCATGTAAACTATAATTTTAAGCAAGGCAGTTTAACCCAGTTAATTAAAATGGTCATGTATCATTGTTTACACTACATAAATGGGTTTAAATTGGTAATATCACATACAATATCTTACATATACAGTGGAGGAAATCATTATTTGATCCCTTGTTGATTTTGGACGTTTGCTCACTGACAAAGAAATGTTCAGTCTATCATTTTAATGGGATGTTTATTTGAACAGTGAGAGAATAACAAAAACAAAATCCAGAAAAACACATTTCAAATAAGTTTTACATTGATATCCTATCAATCAGCAAGATTTCTGGCTCCCAGGTATCTTTTATACAGGCAACGAGCTGAAATTAGAAAATGGTAGACCTACACAAAGCTGGAATGGGCTACAAAACCATCACCAAGCAGCTTGGTGAGGTTTACAACAGTTGGTGTGATTATTCGGAAATGGAAGAAACACAAAATAACTGTCAATCTCCTTTGGCCTGGGGCTTCATGCAAGATCTCACCTTGTGGAGTTTCAATGCTCATGAGAACGGTGAGGAATCAGCCCAGAACTACACAGGAGGATCTTGTTATTGATCTCAAGGCAGCTGGGACCATAGTCACCAATAAAACAACTGGTAACACACTATGATGTGTAGGACTGAAATCCTGCAGCGCCCGCAATGTCCCCCTGCTCAAAAAAGCACATGCCAATGAATGATTCAGAAGAGAACTGGGTGAAAGTGTTGTGGTCAGATGAGACCAAAATCAAGCTCTTTGGCATCAACTCAACTCGTGCTTGGAGGAAGAATGCTGCCCATGACCGAGAATACCATCCCCATCGTCAAACATGGTGGTGGAAACATTATGCTTTGGGTTTTTTTTGCTGCTAAGGGGACAAAACATCTTCACCGCATCAAAGGAACAATGGATGGGGCCATGTACCGTCAAATCTTGAGAGAACCTCCTTCCCTCAGCCAGAAAATGGGTCGTGGATGGGTATTCCAGCATGACAATGACCCAAAACACACGGCCAAGGCAACAAAAGAGTGGCTCAAGAAGAAGCACATTAAGGTCCTAGACTAGCCAGTCACCAGACCTTAATCCCATAGAAAATCTGTGGAGGGAGCTGAAGGTACGAGTTGCCAAACGTCAGCCTCAAAACCATAATGACTTGGAGAGGATCTGCGAAGAGGAGTGGGACAAAATCCCCCCTGAGATGTGTGCAAACCTGGTGGCCAACTACAAGAAACGTCTAAGCTCTGTGATTGCCAACAATGTTTTTGCCACCAAGTACTAAGTCATATTTTGCAAAGGGGTCAAATACTTATTTCACTGAGTAAAATGCAAGTCAATTTGAAATGCGTTTTTCTAAATTTTTGTGTTGTTATTCTGTCTATCACTGTTCAAATAGACCTACCATTAAAATTATAGACTGATCATTTCTTTGTCAGTGAGCAGAGGTACAAAACCAGCAGGATAACAAAAACATTAAGCTGTGTGTAATAATGTGAAATTCTAGATTTCTAAAAGGTGCTATTTCATGTCAATAGCACCTTTGGAAATATATTTACTGAGAAGACTGGTAATGTGTTCAATACTTATTTTGCCCATTTAATTTATTTGTTTAACTCTTTCAATGTCTGCAGGGCTATAGTTTTGTTTTTGAATGTGAGTAACAATAAAGAAGTGTTAACAGTAAAAATTTGGCCTAACTCGTGTGGGATGCTTGAGGCAGAAGTAAAACAGTACCATGCCCAACAATCAGTTGTAATAAATTAGGATCTATCTGTAACTTGTAATATGCTATTCAAGGCTCGGCTGGCATGTTCACTATATTGCATAGACTCCTCCTGTCAGATACACTATTGCCTTAGACTCATGTTGGGATTTAAATGTAGTCATAATCTCATCCTGTTGACAAGACATTATAGACAATACCGAAGACAATATAGAAAGTGACACACCTGACACGGCAACAAGTCCCAGTATCGATCATTTGATCCAGACACTCTGGTCTGCTTATCGCCTTGGCAGAATGGTGCTCCAAGACAAGACATCTGTACAGTGACTGGCCAATACACTGAACATTGCATCTCTCTTTTCTTTCCCATCACACAGTTGCAGATGACAATCTAGTAAGCAAGAAGTGGGACTAATAAAAAACGAGATGCTAGAACAATAAAATAATGAGAATGGGGGGGAAGCTAAAAGCTCTTTGCAGAAACAAAAGAACGCAGACTGTCACTAGAAGCAAGAGAAGAAAAACGTAAACAGTGAACATCAAGTAATGAAGTGTTAAGAAAATAAATGTATATTTAGCTATAAAGAAGAAATACAATTTTTTTCTTTCTGTGTATGTATTGAATTCAAGTTAATATATAGATAAATGTTATGAACATGAACAGTATATTCAAATGATGATGACTATTCTTAAAAAATAAAGCTATGTATTAAAGATAATGATTGAGTTGCTGTTTATCTTGTATCTGGTCTAGAATGTTTCCCAGTAACCCACACAGACACACGTAAAACAAGTCCGCCATGAATGGTCTTGAAACATATATATTAAGGCAATAATCAACCTGATTAATGTATTTCATCCAAAAGTTACACAATCATTTACAAAAGTAGCAAAGTTTAAAAATGTCAATGTGTCAGTTAAGTTGCTGAGCACAAAGTCTATTATACTGATTCTATTTCTATTATACAACTTTCACTAAGTTAAAGATGTTGATTAACAAGAAATTATTACTTAAATTATTTAAAAATATATCTAAAGTTTTAGAATCCTTGGTTTCAATACCCATTACAATACCTCTCCTTACAAGGATAACAAAATGTTTGTGTGAACAGCACAATTGGTGTAAAATTCATACACAATTTGTTAAAGTCATCCAGATGTCAGAGGCAACCTAACATAAATCCCAAGTAACACAAAAAGCAAAATAGCCCCAACACATGAAGCAACACTCTTTTACACTTGATTAATGCTGCCTTTACATATAGTCCAAGTCGAAGTAAACGCAGTGGCAATGACATGGTAGTGGTCTGGTTGTTCTCTGTGGTAACTTTTGCACTTCCAGCCTCATTCGTATTGGTCACTCTTGGAATACTTCCTGTCCCTCCGGGCCCTCTGGTTCTGCTTGCTCTGATTGGCTCAGAAGGCATCGGTAGGACGGTCACCTTCTTCAGGAAGCCCTTCCTCTAAGATGTCTCTCACTTGGTCCAGACTGTCTGCCTGACGAATCAACTCCAGTTTCACCTGGAACAGAGTGATGGCAGATGAAGGAAAGAGAGATAATCAGCTTACCTTTCTCTTTCAAATAACATTGCCAATTAGTAATTACATTACTACCTGAAAATGTAAATAAATGTAAGGGGTAACATGTAATAAGCCTCTGATACCACCAGTTTAAAAAGTTTAGACCAATGTCACAGGGGGGCAATGATAACTTCAAAAAAGGCCAGCCAGGAACACGGTGATAAGATCACATAAAATGCCACAAGAAATGCAGTTTGTTTGAATGGCCCATAGACAAAAAAAATCACATCTGATAAAATACAGAAGAAATGTGATGGACTTATAGTTACCCCAATCAGGGTTTAATGTGACCCTGATTGGGCAGGTCCTGTATCAGCATACCTGTAGTGACTGTGAAAGCTGGACAAAGTCCCTCTGCACAGTTTGGCTGGTGTCCACCTGAGAACGCATGCTGATGATCTGGCTCCTCAGCTCCAGACACTGCTGCTGGAGGGAAGCCTGAAAAAGAGATGAGAAGTTATACACACAACTTTTCAAATTACAGCTCACAACCTCCCCTACATTCAAGCACACGTTCCTGCCTCTGTTTGTCTTCCCAGTACCTTGTCGTGGCTCAGGGAGGTGTTGTCACCCTGTAGGTGTGACAGCGCCACCCGGAGGCCTTGTAACTCAGTACGATAAGTCTGCAGCTCTGACTGCAGCTTCTCCTTCTGACACTGGACACGCTCCATCTCTGTCTTCAGGCTGGAAAGCTTTACTGTGGAGGACAAAGGTCAACAGAACTACGTTATTAAAACTTTTTTTAAATGAAAAATTACATGAGTTACGTATAGTTGGGAATGCACTTTAAACCTTGAGTTCTATTGCCTTACAGTGTGTGCGCCCCCCAATGTCCACTCACCTTCTAAAACGTCTGTTGAGGCAAGACCGAAGTGAGAGAGAGAAAATGAACAAGATATATAGTTAACAGCTATAATAAAATGTTTTTAATGTTTTATACACTTAGTAACCAGTTTATTGGGTACACCAAAAGGAATTACTCAGACAGTCACATGGACAGAGCTTGCAAAATAGGGTAGGCAGATGGAGATGAGGCATTCAAATACTTGTCACTTGTCACCGCTCCCCCTTTTTACAATTAAATTAAAAACAATATACATGTGCATCGGGAAAGTATGCACAGTGCTTCACTTTTTCCACATTTTGTTATGTTACAGCCATATGCCAAAAGGGATTCAATACATTTTGTCCCTCAATTCTACACTCAATACCCCATAATGATAACGTGAAAAACTATTTTAAAAAGTTTGCAAAAAAATGTAATAAACAAATCTCAGCCTTTGCCAAGACACTACAAAAAAAATTCAGGTGCATCCGGTTTCCACTGATCATCCTCGAGATGTTTCTCCAACTTGACTGGGGTCCACCTGTGGTAAATTCTGTTGATTGGACATGATTTAGAAAGGCACACTTGTCTATATAAGGTTCCGCAGTTGACAGTGCATGTAAGCCATGAAGTCCAAGGAACTGCCTGTAGACCTCAGAGACAGGATTGTATCAAGGCACAGACCTGAGGAAGGGTACAGAAAATGTCTGCGGCATTGAAGGTCCCAATGAGCACAGTGACCTTCATCATCCGTAAATGGAAGCAGTTTGGAACCACCAGGACTCTTCCTAAAGTTGGCCACACAGTCAAACTGAGCGATCGGGGGAGAAGGGTCTTAGTCGGGGAGATGACCAAGAACCTAATGGTCACACAGATCTCAGCATTGCCACCAATCAGGCCTGTATGTTAGAGTGGCCAGATGGAAGCCACTCCTCAGTAAAAGACACATGACAGCCCACCTGTAGTTTGCCAAAAGGCACCTGAAGGACTCAGACCATGAGAAACAAAATTCTCTGGTCTGATGAAACAAAGATTGAACTCTTTGGCCTGAATGCCAAGCGTCAGGTCGAGAGGAAATCAGGCACTGCTCATCATCTGGGCAATACCATCTCTACAGTGAAGCATGGTGGTGGAGGCATCATGTGGTTTTTCAGTGGCAGTAGCTGGAAGATTAGTCAGGATCGAAGGAAAGATGAATGCAGCAATGTACAGAGACATCCTTAATGGACACAAGCTCCAGAGCGCTATGGATCTCAGACTGGGGCGAAGGTTCATCTTCCAACAGGAGAACGACCCTAAGCACACAGCCAAGATTAAAAAGGAGTGGCTTTGGGACAACTCTGTGAATGTCTTTGAGTGGCTCAGCCAGAGAACAGACTTGAACCCGACTGTACATCTCTGGAGAGATCTGAAAATGGCTGTTCACCGATGCTCCCCATCCAACCTGATGAATCTAGAGGGGTCCTGCAAAGAAGAATGGGAGAAACGGCACAGAAATAGGTGTGCCAAGGCTGTGAATGTTTTTGGTTGTAATTTTTGGAAATCTAATAAATATATTAAACTATTAAATTTTTTCACTTTGTCATTATGTGGTATTGTGTGTAGAATTGTGAGAAAAAAATATTGAATACATTTTGGAATATATCTGTAACATAAAAAAATGTGTTGAGGCAGTTTGCCCACTTGGATAAATTGCTTAAAACAGGATGAAGAATAACATGTTACGCAAAAACCCTGTCTCCACTTCACCCATTTTGTATATCTTCAATGTAATCAATTTTGTTAGAGATACATCCATGTTACCTTGGTGGCATGGAACTTTGCTGTCCTGGCAAGCCAATTTAATAAACACTTATTTGTGCAATAGAGTTTTCCCCTTTCTTACCTACTTTGTTTAAAACTGTATTTTGGCTTCAGAATTGCCATCTAACAATAACAGTAGAGTACTTAATTGTTAACCCACAAATTATTTGATTCTGGCACCCTAACAGCTGCAATGGACCTTAGTTTGTGTGACACTTGTCAACAGAAAAAAAACAACAAAGACCAATAGAACCGCAAAACTGCTATCAACCGACCACTCTCCTCCGCGCGGGCATCTAGCTGCTCCTTCAGGTTGACGATCTCGATGCGAAGCCTTTCTTCATTATGTGCAGCCTAAAGGTAGGTGGGTAGTAGTTTATACAGTCATATGTTTTACATGTACTTTAATGATTCTTGAATATGTCTGGTTTTTGCATCTGCCACTCACACACATACACTACCTGTAGTGTAGTACCAAGGGATGTGTTTGAATCTCCTGCCTCATCGGCAATCTCCTCTCCTTTTAGTCTGGACAGCTCGCTACACACCCTCCTCTGGGACAGAGAAAGCTCTGCCTAGGAATGCACACCCACAAGACAGAAAACCTGTTAAAAGACTTGCTGTAAACACACAAAGATGCAAGGATTCTATTCTCCTCCAACTGGTTGGAGCAGCAGCTTGTCACTTACCAGCTGGCTCTGGACGGCATTCTGTGATTGGCTGAACGATTTCTGCAGCTCACGGAGCAGTGTCTCAGACGTCTCAACCTGGCACTGGAGAACCGATACCTGACAGACAAACACACATTATGAATCCCATTCACTGTGGGGACGAATAAACCGATCAGCCATAACATTATCACCATGTCAAATATTGTGCAAGTCCCCCTTTTGCCGCCAAAACAGCCAAGGCATGGACTTTGAAGGAGGGCTGTGGTATCTGGTACCAAGACTTTAGCAGCAGATCCTTTAAGTCAAGTTGCGAGGTGGGGCCTCCATGGATCAGACTTTTTTGTCCAGCACAGACTTTTTTTTCCAGAACAAGCATCAACTTTTTCTGCAATTCGAGCTACAATCTGTTGGATTGAACCACACGGGCCAGCCTTCGCTCCCCACGAGCCTTGGCCGCCCATGACCCTGTTGTGCCAAATCCACACTTTTCTTTCCTTGGACCACTGGTGATGGGTACTGACCACTGCACACCAGAAACACACTATCAAACACATCAACTTTGAGGAAATAATATACAAATATATTCCACCCACTCACAGGAGCCATGATGACAAGGTTATCAGTATTATACACTTCACCTGTCAGTGGTCATAATGTTATGGCTGATCAGTTCATATTCATAATTAAAATCATCCTTAACCCCAAAAACATAGCACCTCCCTACATCCTACCCCTAATCTTAACCCAAACTGTAACATATACCGTAAACTTACCTCACCCCCCTACTAAAAAAGAATCCCTTTTTTTACATTTTTAACTATCGGAAAGTCCCCACAAGGTCAACTTCTTCACATTAGATTACCCCGGTTTGTTCGACTGCTCTTGTTAGTCAAATATAAACATTTTAATTCAATTCTGTGAATGAGTGACCTTCATAAATGTACGTGAGGGCCGTGTGTGAAGGTGTGAGTACCTGTCTATGGGTCTCTGCAGTCTGCGTGTCCAACTCGGTCTCCAGCTGCCTCCTCTCCTCCCGGAGACAACCCAGCTCTCCCTCCAGCTCTGTAACCTGCGCCCCACAGTAATAAAATGATTTTCGCCAATATGGGCAACAATTTACAGTTCAGTTTATGCCTACAACAATTAAACTATAATTGGTGGAAAAAGGCGTTGTTAGTGCTAGATTCATATTTGGGTGAAATAACACTTGAGTTAGGAGTAATCTTTCAACTCAGCCAGGAACTAGCATTATTAGCATTGTTCAAGTAATTAAATTGAGACAGCGTCCCGAGCAACAAAAGCTGCATTGCAAGCAGAAATAAACAAAAAAAACATGTTCAACTAGATTCAGTAACCGGTCGTGCTAGCAGCAATTTCTTTACAGTATACTGACAAAACAGGCATAAGGATCTGAGCAACATTGACAAGGGACAAAATGTGATGGCAAGATGACTGGGTAAGGAAATGTTCTGCTGGGACACCTTGGGTCCTGTTATTCATGTGGATGTCACTTTGACACATACCACCTACCTAAGCACTATTGCAAACCATGTACACCCTTTCATGGAAACAGTATTTCCTGATGGTATTGTCCCCTTACAGCAGAATAACACAAAGCAAACATGGTTCAGGAATGGTTTGAGGAACCCAACCATGTGTTCAAGGTGTTGACTTGCCCTTCAAATTACCAAGATTTTAAACTAATCGAGCATCTGTGGGATTGGCTGAACAAACAAGTCAGATCCATTGAAGCCCCACCTCACAACTTATAGGATTGAAAGGATCTGCTGCTAACATCTTGGTGCCAGAAACACCTTCAGTGGTCTAGTGGAGTCCATGGCTAGACGGATCAGGGCTGTTTTGGCGGCAAAAGGGGGACCTGCACAGTATTAGGCATGTGGTCATAATGTTATGGCTGATCTGTGCACATAGCAGCAATGAAAACATTAAGGAATACAACATTGACAGGTTCTTTAAGGTAAACTACACCACTGGACATAGTTGGATGTTTTTTGGAGTAGGTTAATGCTCGCAAAGCAAATTTTGTTGCTCGGGGGCGCAGTTTCATTTCATCACTTCGGCCATGTTCAAAAAACGAATTATTGGTAGAAACAGAGTTGAATAATGGCTTGAATCCATGGGCCTTCATGAAAAACTCAAGGCAACTGTTAGTTCACCCAAATATGATCTAAAATGAACTATCCCTTAACAATATTTATTGTAAAGGGAATTAATAGCTGTGTTTTTTTCACCAGGTTCTCTACTACAGCCTAAGTTTTGTTTAATGGCCAACAAATTTGACTGGTTTATCAAGCTTAAATGTACAATCCTAGATGGAGTGTGCCTTATGTTGAGTGCCTACTTGTTTGCTTAGTGAATTGATGTTAAAGTGAGTGTGTCTGCAAAATTCCCCACCCAAATTCTTGATGTTGAATTTGCAAGTGTGGTTTTGCCTTATCTAAACAACTCTAACACAGGTGCTGAAGACTCAGATACATCTTGCCAAACCTTTCTGCCTCATCACATGGTTTACTCAACCCAGAAGGTTCTGACAGGATACCTTCCCCAGTAAACAACCATAACTAAGCAGACAACCAATCTACCAGAAGAAGCGGCTGAAGTGTAATCAGACAAGGCAACATCCAACCTGGGCAGCACTGAGCAAATTTTCATCTCTAACGAAATCCCGGACTCTAACCATGCTCTCACTGTGATTGGCCTATTGTTTCTCTTTGTGTGTCATCAATGTCTGTGTCCAATTGCAGTAGGATTCACTTTCTCAACATATGTAGAAACTGCTCGTTTGTTAAAATAAAAACATATTTTTTCAGTATTAGTATTCCAATTAGGTGTATGTCACTATCTCCTCTGTTTAAAAAAACGTCTCTGGATTGTAGAAGCAGTCATCATCACAGAGGCCCAAAGGCAGGCATGGTCTCGATCAATGAGAAAAAATTGGAAAGCCAAGATGGCGGCATACATTTTGCAGGATTACTACTGCAACAATATACAGTACCAGTAAAATCAAGTGAATGTGTGTGTCCAAACCTTTTACTGGTACTGTATGTCATTTACAAAATGCTAAATCCACCAGCAATCGTAACCTGTGTTCAGAAGAAGAATCTTTGGGAGAATCACAAAAATAGGTAGCTTCTAATCTTCCAAATCTGTGAAGACATTTTATGAAGGCCCCCAGTAACCCTAACACCCAGTAGATGATAATGGAGAATGACATTTTCAATTAAAATCTTTA
>JACXGK010000411.1:95441-114098 GCA_016801125.1 Novumbra hubbsi
TTGTGTGTGTATTCACCATTGTGTTAAGTAAATCCCAGTCGTTGTGTGTGTATTCACCATTGTGTAAAGTAAATCCCAGTCGTTGTGTGTGTATTCACCATTGTGTTAAGTAAATCCCAGTCGTTGTGTGTGTATTCACCATTGTGTTAAGTAAATCCCAGTCGTTGTGTGTGTATTCACCATTGTGTTAAGTAAATCCCAGTCGCTGTGTGTGACCAGCCGGTGGCCGGGAGGCGGGAGATAGATGGCCTCGGGCACCAGGGTTCCTGTGGAAACCAGGGAGGCAGTGTCTTCCTGTGGGGGTGGGCGGCGAGGCAGAGAGGGCGTGTCCAAAGAGAAGGAGGACAGAGACGCAGAGTCACAGTTTTGGGAAAAATATCCCTCCAGTCCCACTCCTTCAGCCTCTAAACCCTCTCCTATTCCCTCCCCCGACCCATCTGCCACAGCTGGTTTGCTGTCTTGTCTGTCGGTTCCTAGATCTCTGAGGCTTTTGGGAAGAGAATCTGTTGATTGGCCCTCTAAAGGCACAGGTCGTGCCTCTGACCGGCCCTTCTGTGCACTGCCCTGAAAAAGACAGAGAGAAAGACATGTACAAGTATTATTGTAAAATGCTTTTCCTCTTAGCACTGACAACTACTTTGAGTAAGGTGTACAACTACCGAGTTGCTCAGTTGTCCTACCAGGCTATCTTAAGACAAATGCACTAACTGTACACCATTCTGCGTAAGACGATCTGCTAAATGATTAAAAGAGAAAATGTAGGCAGAGAATACGGTCAGAGACAAGGAAAGGGAGGTTAAGAGGTGTGAAGGCTGAACACCTGAGACTGCACACCAGCTCTCCTCCATTGGGCACGCTCAGACTGCAGAGCAGATATTCTTGCCTCATACTGAGATGCTGTCTCTGAGAACAGAGGAGAGAAAAGATGACAGACAACAGGACATGAAGGTGGGTCAAACACTTTTATCCCAAAAAGCACCAGATTCATTATAAAAATGCAGATTTTCACCATAGCTCCCCAATGGTAACAAGGGATGAAAAATAATAATAAAAACTTTTTCTAGAACAGGGAGTCTCTCGGTCATCTCTCTCCCTTCAATTGAATGCTAACCTATATCCAAAATGTGTACGTTACCTGCCTGGGAGAACATATCTTAACCTAGAGCTGAGACCGACTTATGATAGATTCGATTGGCACAAAAAAGCAGCTTTCTCTCAATCCTCTAGGCATAACAGTTGGAATAACGTGACCTATTGGAGTACAACAGGAGATTTTGTAATTGAATCAAGGTTTAAATCATACACTGGCACTAATGAGAGCCGGTTAAGCATGTGGAGATATCTTGGAATACCAAATCGATGAATACTCCTGTCAAGACGCCTAGAGTCTTCTCTCACTTGAAGAGGCTAAATGCAGATGTGGTATTTTTTTCAAGAGACACATTTAAACACTAAGGATCACTCAAGGCTGCAAAAACTCCTGGTTTAGTCAGGTCTTCTATTCATACTTTAACTCCGAGGCCAGAAGAGTTTCATCATTCTTCCCTTGTATTGTAGTATTGACTATTTTTTCATTGACTGGGCATGGTTTCCAAAGGTTTTTAGTTTTTTTTAGCAGATCAAGTTTGAGCACCAATTTGTTGTTGGTACCTTCACTACTATCATCAATTCAACAACCTTTAGGTTTTTTTTTTTTTTTATGACTGCACAAGCATGCCCAGACCCTCAAATACCTAGAAACACCTAGAATTGCACAAAATCACACAAGGTAGTTTGACTGTACTGACATGACACAACAGTCCGGCACTTGCTGCCAAAGCCCAAACCCATGGAAGGCCAGACAGGTTCAGCATAGGTGGCACATGGGCTCTTACTCTGTTTCCCAGTACTCTTGACTCTCTACTCCAACTTCCTTCCCAAACCTGGCGAGCGTGATTGTCTTAATGCTCCGAAGGCACCGTACACTGTCAGTAAGTGTGCAAGTATGTGCTTAAAGCATGTATTGTGTGACCAGATGCTGTGCCTGTCTTAGGTTGTCTCAGTATCACAGTTAGGATCTTACCCATGTTTGGCTAACCAGCCCTCTTCACTGGCCACACTTCAGGACTCATAATGGGAAGGGTTGGAGGATTATGGGCCCCAGCAACAACCAGAAAGTGCAATGGCCAGTGACAATCAAACACTATCATCATAAACCAAAATACTTACTCATACAATAATCTAAACCACACATACACTCCAACACACACCGCAACCATAGTATAACAAAAACACACGTGGACATATAGAAATCTAGTGTGTGTGTATATATATATATATATATATATATATATATAAAGCATCCATAAGCATATTCTGTACATCTATACTATACCTACATACACCCATTTTTTTCTATTAAGACCATCTCTCCAGATGCCATAGGTGTACCCATCTTTCCCAATATACTAACATGTTTTCATTTTTAATTGTGGTATATCTTCATATTGTTCAATTAATTCCAGTATTTGTCATACGTTGTCACCAATATACCGGTCATGGATAAAACCTGTTCGATCAGGACGTACGAGTTCATTTATTACCTTTTTTTATGTGCTATACATTTTGCTAAGATCTTGGCATTGCAGCGTAAGAGACCTCCAGTTTCTTTTAAATGTGTAGGGTCTTTATACTTTCCAACCAGGTCCTGTTTGAGTAACAAGGATATTTTGCTTTCCTGTTGAGTTTGAGATAATGAACCTTTTTGAAATAAGTAGTTAAAACAGGCCAACAGTGGGTCCTTCAGCTCCTCAAAGAAGGTGAGATAAACCTCTTTAGGAATACCATCAAGCCCCAGTGACTTTCCAGTTCTAAATTATCTAATAGCCTCCAGAAGTTCCTTTAATGTAGATTTTCTCATTACCTTGTTCTTTTTGTGCTTTATTGTTTTCTGGAAAAAAAGTCTTTACAGTTATCCTCATTTAGGAGGCGTAGCAGAGGCTGCTGAGAAAATATTTCTTCAAAATATTTTGTCTCATACGATATTGTCAGGAGTGTCGTGCGGGATACCATCCATAGTAACGATTTTTGTGATACTTTTTTTGTTGAATATCTATGCTGCTGAAAATAATTTCTCCATCCACTTGGGATTGTTTTTATTAAATATTAGGTTTGATTTTTGTTGTGTGTGCAACTCCCTTTTCCGTTTCTCATCTAACATTCTATTTTACTGTGTTGCGGGCTATCTATCTCTGCTATTAGCTTGTCTATTTCTGACTATTCTCTTTTATCAGATACTTTTTGTAGTTTATTGTTGAGTGTAGTATAGCGTGGCCTCTGAAAGTACATTTAAAAGCATCCAATACCAGATGGGGATCTGCAGAACCAGAATGATCCTGGTAGAAGTTGGCGATAAATTATTTTGTCTTAGATAGAAAAGGTCCCTCAGTTGGGTTTGATTGAACATCCAGTAACCTTGTACCCTTGGATACTCTGTTATTGGGACATAAATGCCAATCTATTGATGATCAGAGCACATTCCATCTTCTATTAATACGTTTTAAACTTTTTGGCACAACTTTTGGGGCGTTGTGGGTGGGGGGCTCTGGATGGGATTGCTGCGTCAGAGGTTTCTGGAATGGAAGGGTAAAGGGTTGCTGGGTGGAAAACTATGAGGGGGGAGAAAATAAAATGTATAGTCTCTCAGTGGAAGTATTGTTAGTTTACTGATTTGTCTAATATAAGAAATATTTATAATAAAATCATTTTTTAAAAGCCAATGTCATCTTGTGTTTTTCTTATTTAATATTTAGCATTAACATCTGAGTGTAAAGAGGCTGTAGAGAGGTTGGGCGGCTGAAACAGTGAAAAGTTGTAATAATTATTAATGTAAAAAAGTTTATAAATGAAAAAAAACCTTATATCATACAGAAAAAAAACACTGGCACTGACTCAAAGGGACATAGATAATTAGGCTTAAGTCAAACACCAGCCAGGCACAGACTCAAAGGGAGAGGGATGATCAAGGCATCCAACCTCAACTGTTGAAAAGGTATCTTGCACCTATGACCGCATCTCTAGGTTTCTCACTGACCTCTGAGGGCCTCCTGTAGAGATTGGATCTCCTGGTCATATTGTTTCTGCAGCTCTGCCAGCTCCTCCTGTTTGCTCAGCTCACAGATTGTCGCCACACCTTGCCAATGATCCAGCTGAGCTTGGCTCTCTGCTAGCCGGGCCTCCAGGCACTCTGTTGCCACTTAAAGACAAAGGGAACATGGAGATAAACAAAACATACAGTGGGGAGAACAAGTATTTGATACACTGCCGATTTTGCAGGTTTTCCTGCTTACAAAGCATGTAGAGGTCTGTAATTTTTATCATAGTTACACTTCAACTGTGAAAACTAAAATCCAGAAAATCACATTGTATGATTTTTGAGTAATCAATTAGCATTTTATTGCATGACATAAGTATTTGATACATCAGAAAAGCAGAACTTAATATTTGATACGGAAACCTTTGTTTGCAATTACAGAGATCATACGTTTCCTGTAGTTCTTGACCAGGTTTAGACACACTGCAGCAGGGATTTTGGCCCACTCCTCCATACAGACCATCTCCAGATCCTTCAGGTGACGCTGGGCAATACGGACTTTCAGCTCCCTCCAAAGATTTTCTATTGGGTTCAGGTCTGGAGATTGGCTGGGCCACTCCAGGACCTTGAGATGTTTCTTACGGAGCCACTGGCTGTGTGTTTCGGGTCGTTGTCATGCTGGAAGACCCAGCCACGACCCATCTTAAATGCTCTTACTGAGGGAAGGAGGTTGTTGGCCAAGATCCTGCGATACATGGCCCCATCCATCCTCCCCTCAATCCGGTGCAGTCGTCCTGTCCCCTTTGCAGAAAAGCATCCCCAAAGAATGATGTTTCCACCTCCATGCTTCACGGTTGGGATGGTATTCTTAGGGTTGTACTCATCCTTCTTCTTCCGCCAAACATGAGTGGAGTTTAAACCAAAAAGCTCTATTTTTGTCTCATCAGACCACATGATCATCTCCCATTCCTCCTCTGGATCATCCAGATGGTCATTAGCAAACTTCAGACGGGCCTGGACATGCGACGGCTTAAGCAGGGGGACCTTGCGTGCGCCGCAGGATTTTAATCCATGACGGCGTCGTGTGTTACTAATGGTTTTCTTTGAGACTGTGGTCCCAGCTCTCTTTAAGTCATTGACCAGGTCCTGTCGTGTAGTTCTGGGCTGATCCCTCACCTTCCTCATGATCATTGATGCCCCATGAGGTGAGATCTTGCATGGAGCCCCAGACCGAGGGTGATTGACCGTCATCTTGAACTTCTTCCATTTTCTAACAATTGCTCCAACAGTTGTTGCCTTCTCACCAATCTGCTTGCCTATTGTCCTGTAGCCCATCCCAGCCTTGTGCAGGTCTACAATGTTATCCCTGATGTTGGCCATTGTGGAGAGGTTGGAGTCTGTTTAGTTGAGTGTGTGGACAGGTGTCTTTTCTACAGGTTCAAATAGGTGCAGTTAATACAGGTAATGAGTGGAGAACAGGAGGGCTTCTCAATATTGACGTTGTTTAATTCACATGCATGAACGTTTCTAATAGTGGAATTCAACGTTCATTTGAGTTACTGCTAATCTGCAGGGCAGATCGTTACTACAGACTAATGTCTGTCACGTGCTCAGTGTGAACCTGCTCTCATCAGTGGACAGAACCGAGCGCCAATAGAGGACCTGCCAATTCTGGTGATCTCTGGCAAATGCCAATCGAGTTGCGAGAACAGGTCCCACTAGAGAACGTTGGGCCCTCATGCCACCATTATGGAGTCGGTTTCTGACAGTTAGGTCAGAAACATGCACACCAGTAGCCCGCTGGAGGTCATTTTGTAGGCAGGTCATTTGGTAGGCAATGGCAGTATCCTCCTGTTCCCCCTGACATAAATGAGCAGATACAGGTCCTGCTGCCGGGTTGATGTCCTTCTACGGCCCAGTCTAGCTATCCCCGTGTAACGGCTCGTCTTCTGGTATCTCCTCCATCCTTTTGTGACTGTACTGGAAGACACAGCAAATCTTCTTGGATGGACTTGCCATCCAGGAGGAGCTGGACTACCTGTGCAACCTGAATAAGCTGCAGGTACAGCCTCTTGCTACCAGATGTGACAAGGACAATAGCAAAATGCAAAAGTATAGAATAATCATTCAGGAAACATGATGAGAGGACAATTGTCTTGCCTGCAAAACCATTACCGTTTTCGGGGGTTGTCTTGTTGTTACCTCTCCAGGCCACCTGTTGTCACTTTAATTTGCAACAAAATAGATTACACTGATTCACAGTCACTTATGCATCCTAACTGGAAAGATTGATATCCCTGAAGATAAAATGACTTGGTGTTATACAGCGATGAATGCATGTTCATGTTGTTAATTTCTTTATGCAGTGTATTTTTGTCTTTGTTACCATGGTAACACCTTAAAGAGATAGCTGTATGTGATGTATGTTTGATATAGGCTTTAGACTTGATATATTTCCTCAGCTAAAGCATGACTGTCTGTTAAGATTTGAGTGCATCAAACAATCACAATAAGAAATCAGTTAACTGAAAATATACAACTAGCAATCTAGCTAAACTATAGCTAGATCTAAAAGAAATCTTCTAATGGCATTTGTCATTCCTGGGATTCCATACAAGACTGACCCTTATTAGTGGTAGTTCAAAAGCTGAACACAACTGCACCGCTCTGGGTGTATTTTGTTTTTAAGACCGATCATTTTGAGGAAGCGAATTGCCAGATTTTCACCAGTAAGGTGGTGCAAATACACTACAAATCTGAAGAACCAGCTCCGGATCCATCATGTGTATTTTTAGCCTTACCAGATTATTTGGCTTACACTACAACAGTGAAATACAATGTAAAATATAATAAATGATATTGTTAATTGCAAATATTTGTGCAACAATAAATTGTAAACTAAAATGTCATAACTGTGACAACTGTGTTAAAGTTACCTTTAAATTTAAGATTTATAACCTGCCAGAAAGAAAGCAATTACATATTCTGAATCTGCTGGCAATAGCAAAGTAGCAGCACTCCTTTTTTCCTCTGTTGCATTCAATTTTCAAAAGATGACTTTACTACAGTCAAGTCTATGGTGGATTCTCAGTGCATTCTCAGTTAAGGGAGAGGGTTAAGTGCATAATAAATGTAGTTTTTACTTATGGAAGCCGTAGGGGACTATATTCAAAGGATCATGCAATTTCACAAATACATTATCACATTATTTAAGTGCAATTTGAGACAATATTCAAATGAATATGCAATAATCCAAATTGCACTAGCATTTTTAAGTAGTCATATGGGCGGTCCACAAAAATATTAATATTAAAATGGAATAACGATTTGAAATGTCTCTCACTTTCTAACCACTTAAAAATGGAAATAAAAACAGCATTTGACATTTCCTTTTCAAAGACTTGAATCTGCTGTGCAGGTGTACAATATTCAAATGCAATAAGCTAAACAGCATCCCCGGTCAATTGCATATACATTTTCAAATCACCACGCTCTTTTACGGACAAAATTTGATTAAATTCGAAATGAAAATGCAATCTGTCAGACCACTCATCAAGGCAGGTCTTCAGTTAGGACGTAACTTCCAATGATGGCAGTGGCTTGGCTGGTAAGGGAAGTTACCACTCTGACTGATCAGCTTGACAGCAACCACATCTCGCAAACAGAGGCTCATAAATGGGGTGTGTTGGACATTCCCTGAAAACCCCCCACCTCGTCGTCAAAAAGGGCAGGTTATTCTGCAATATATAAGATAACAACTCAGCTCTGTCACCAGCCTCTGTTGGCGAGATGAGGTTGGGGCCAAGCTGATCAGCCAAAGTACAATTAGCCAATAGCATAGCAAAAACAATCATAATATCAGAATGATATAATTGCACTAATAGGATAAACATAGTATCTCACGCTCGTTACCGACTTTGAAACATCTACAGCATATCTGGAATAATATGGGATGTTCCTTGTTCAAGATTGTAAGCAGCTTCGGAAAAAGTCATTCGTTTTTGTTCTGGCAGCAATCACCGCTGAGTCGTACAGCCATAACTGACAGACAATTAGGGCCGTCATGATCAACGCCACAAGATGACATTTTTATGACATTGTGTGCAGAAAATAAAGCTGAACTTTCACCACCCACCCACTTTTAGCTCTGTCAAGACAATATCATTTTGCTATAGCAATTAACTAGGTTGGCGTATGTCTGGCTAGCTAACATATGAGGCATTGAAAGTAGTGACAGCCCCTGCCCTACATGTACATTTTCTGCGATCTGTATTTACATTGTTTAAATACACTGCATTCGTGAGTTTTCAGAATGTGTCTATCGTTTACAGTGTTAGTTAGCCAGCCAGCAATAAGTTGGCTAACTAGCTAAGTATTTAGCCTGCCAAAATAGAGAAACCACTTGTTGATAGCTATTTGGCATTATCTTACCAGTTTGGTCATACTGGGATTTCTCGGATGATTCCATGGAATTCCAATCATTTGTGTCCTAGTTGTTCAGTAAAGACACCAAATGTCTCTGTCGTCCACGTCATCTATATGTTTTGGTTGTTGGGTTCAGCTTTTGTGAGAGCTTGAATTGTTACCGTTCCTGCTTTACTCAGGAAACAACTTTCCCCGGTTTAAGCCTAGTTACGGATATTACGCAAACATCCTTCCTAATTGCGGACAACAGCATTGAACTACACACTGCTCTGGTACTTTTAACATAAATACATATAGTGTGGAAGTTCTAAGTTATAAAATGCAAGGTTGCGTTTATCAAAGTGAGAGAAGTTTGAAGTCTTGAAATTACAGGAATGTATGTCTTGTGCATATCTGTTCCTGTTTCTGAGAATATGGCGAGCTATGGCGACAAGTCCATTTAAAAAAAACTAAAAGAAGCATCGACTTAAAAACGTATTCAATTATTAATACGATTAATTAATATAAAAATATTAATACGTTTTATGTTATATTTAACAGATGTATTATTCATTATGAAGGCAACCTTGTTTTGGACAACTAACCGTGTAACTAACGCACTGACGCTGTTGGTGTCAGCGTACTGAGACAGCAACAACGACCATGACAGCACCCGTGAGACTTTGGAGAGGCACTGTTGTTTTATTTTGAAGATTAGGTGGACTGATTCATCTGGATCCCATTTCTGCCTGTACAACCAATGTAACCGCTGTGCGCGTTTATACCTGTCATTACGGTACTGGTGGTAAAAGACATAAGTTCTACCTAGTAGATTTTCTGAGCTGGCAGGTGCCTTCACAAAGTGGTCTGTGTTAGTGGGTTTCACGGGATGTTTGTAAGTTAAGCTTACAAACGATTGCTTGTTAGCAAATGGTGTGTTTTTAAAAATGCATTAACTCGCTGTACCTGTCCCCTTAGCAGAAAAACACCCCCAAAGCGTAATGTTTCCAGATCCATGTTTTTACCCCGGGTCATACGCAGCATTCCTCCTCCATACACGGCGAGTTGTGTTGATGCTAAAGAGCTCGATTTTGGTTTCATCTGACCACAACACCTTCACCCAGTTCTCCTCTGATTCGTTCAGATCTTCATTGGCAAACGTCCGACAGGCATGTACATGTGCTTTCTTGAGCAGAGGGACTTGCAGGCGCTGCAGGATTTCAGGCATAGTGTGTTGCCAATGGTTTTCTGGGTAATTATGGTCCCAGCTGCCTTTAGATCATTGACAAGATCCTCCCGTGTAGTTCTGGGCTGATTCCTCAAGTAAGCAGATGCTTAGGGCCCCATCCAGATTTCCTGTCAAATTACATTCAAGGTGCACTAATAACAGAGTTGTAGAAAAACTTGCTGCTAACCAACCGGCATCAAATAATTGCTTTGGAGTTTGGTTCGTCAGGCCTCCCTTGTGACCCGGAGAAAGGAGCCGGTGCCTCTGGTTGTCGACAAGCTGCTCCTGAGTGTTTGCACAACTGAGGGTGGTACAAATGTAGCCATAAAAGACTGTCATGGTGAAAATGTACATTTATTTTTACTAAATATTAAACCTATTACGTATATATATATATTTAGACACAAATAATGACATCTATAAATTGTGTTTAAGATTACCGTTGCTCAATAATCTACACAAAGTTTAATTTGTCAGGTTCTAGAGACTTTTTGGTTCCACATAAGCAATAAGACACATGTGCAACGTTTGAGAAGGTTTGGACATATAAAGTGTAAATGCCATGATATCAAAGTGGGCACTCTGAGGCGTGGCCTGTATCACCACCTAGGTTCTGATCAGGCCCATACTTTCTGAAAAATGTTTTGTAAAATGTAAATTTGAAAACAGTTTACCAAGGCATTTGGATTGAGTAAGCTGCATTGGTCAAATTAAGGTGTGTGTGTGTGTTCTTCATGCTCACGCGTGTGTCAAGGAAAGGATACGGCGAGAAAGTGTGGGTGTCAATTTTGGACAAGAACATACATTTTGATGAGTTTTAGAGCTGAAGACCGAGTCTTCTTTGTTGGGGAAAGGGGGGAAATTAGGTTTTTTTGCCCTAATCAGAGAAAATGGTAGGCCTGCGGGTCAAAAACACACACCTCTCAGATGTAAACCACACCTCTTGACCCGCTAGATCATGGCCAGCTCCTGCCCCCTCCTAAATGTTGGGTTTTCCATCTATTGGAAAATAGTATAATTAACAATGCAGAGCTCTCACTCATGAGAATTTGTAAGCTGTACTGGGATAACCTGCATAACGCATAGCCTGCATAAAGTTCACACACAGGAAGTAACCCGTTACATACACATGTAAAACACGATTTTTGTTATAAAATATATAGTTTAAAGTTCAAAGGTTACAGATGATTATCAGCTATAATTTAGTACTTTGCAACAAGCCAAACTGCTAACAAATAGCGACACTATTTAATTAAGCTAACGTCTGCCATGAGTCAATAACACACACCTTTCGAATGTAAACAATGCATACCCATCGTATGCTGGCATACCGGCAGCAGTTCTGGCAGAGGTCGGGAGATGATTGACATTCTGTGTGCAGAGAGAGGCACTAAAGGAACGCATGTGATGAGAGAGCACTAATGTGTACACATCCCCATATAATTACAGTCTTATAGCTATTATTCTTTACCTGGAATTAACTTTTCCGCAAGGTCTCCCCAAGAACAAAACCTTTATTACAAACGTGGTATGTAGCCTATACTTATAATAGCCTCATCATATGTTCACAGCAAACATAAAACAGCTGAAACAGTAAGAACTGGAGCAGTGCTACCTGCTGGAACATTTACACCGGCAGAGGAGTTGGCACTAGCGCACAATAGAGGAAGGCCCATAATGGAGGGGGTTGAGGGGGCAGACCCTGGTGGCAGCTCAATGTCCACCGTTTATGTACAGGGAAATGTCATATACATTTTTTTGATTGCCCAGTTTAAAATATATGTATGTAGTTCACATCCCTGTCTTATGTACAGTTGAGGGGGATCCTATTGATCTGCTTATTGTTTGCACAGGACAACTTGGTCTGACACATACATACATACATACATTTCATCATTTGTACAGTAGTTTAATGTCTATTTCACTGTGACTGACATAGGCTAATACTAGGCTATGCATGGCCAGTTAGTTGGCATGAGCGGTCATACATCTATTGAATGAGGATGAACCTTCAAGATTTCAAGCCTTAGGTCAGTTGAGAATTGCATGATAGTTGGAGAAGCTAAATCAACCACTCTCACCACCCATGGCTATTGTCTCTCAGGCCTCACACAGAACACAAAGCGTAGCTTTTTGCTATTGAAAGTATCACTCAATGACAATATGTAACACTAATGATGCTAAATCCTGTATGCCATGTTTGTTCTCTCAATGTGTTTTGCTTTGCAGGCTGGATCTGAACCGACAATGTACGGTTGCTCTATAAGCGTATGCTTGAGCTCGACTGCCAGAAAGAAAGTATAAAAATAAAGAAAAACTGGAAATAGAAAAACTGGAACATGACAAAAAAGTATGGCTGTGCATTGACCACCATTTGATTAATTTGTTTCTACCATCTGTAACATTTTTCTTAATTTTTTAAGAAAGGGAGGATGCCAAATGAATAAAAGCATAAATCAAAAGACTAATTTCATCGCTTTTTATTGGTGGAAAAACTGATTTGTGGTGGAATCTCTGACAGCTCTTCCCGTTGAGTGATCCAACATTACTGGGTCCACGGGGTTATGGAGCACCAAACATGCGGCCACCACTTCACGGCCCGCTCCAGACGCACCCGCAAGCCTTGCAGACCAGGACAGCATGATTTGATTACCACAAATGTCATCTCTTGACCCTTGTGCTGCTGTGAGCCACATATATTTAATTTGTTCTTTTGTTTGTCGTTCATGATAGGGGGTCATCAGACATTGGTGCCCTCTGTCCTATTATGGCAATTTTCTATGTCTAGGATTATAATTTAGGCTGGTAAGAAAGAAAACGTCTTTAGCACAATTGACAGTTTATTAAAGATTTACTTGCAAGGAGAGTCTGGTTCCCCATCACCCAGAGTGACAGGGAAGCATCTCTGGTAATTCCAAAGTTACTTACCATACTTATAGTCTAGTGGTGTGTCAAGACAATGCACAACAGTTCTTTATTAACAACACATGTTCACTTGGTTAACTATCTACTATTAGGTTATACTGAAAGGAAGTTCGTTTCCCCTGCTTCCCCTCAGGGGACCAGGACACCACAGGTGGCCGGTCCAACTTAAATGGGTCACAAGTTAGCTTATCAGAGGGGTAATAAAAGGGTCATCAAAGGGGTCACGAGAAGGGAACATATGCACAAGTGGCTTTAACTCATTAACAGACGTCTTAGTTATTGCTGACCATTTCAAACACATGACCACCATAAACTAAACCCTACAACACAAAGGAACAGATACCCTCTGTGCTTGGCACTGCTTTACTCAGCACACATTCCACTTCAGGTGCAGACACAAAGGATTCAGTACCTTCACGTAACATCTGGATTATACCGTGTATAATCCATTACTGCATTAAATCTACTTTTATTACCATAACAGTCCCCAAGCAGCAGGACATCAAAATGCCCTTGGGAAGATAGAAAGAATTTGGGACAGAAAAGGACGATGTGGGGAATATAGGGCTGTGGTTGTCTTACTTTGTTCAAAACTCTGACCAAGAGAGGATTGCCGAAAAATGTGTGAATCATGTACCGACCCAGGCCACCTGGCCTCCAGACTAAGGATTTCAGGCCATTTCAACATATTGCTATTTTAAGAAAATTAGAAAACGTAGACATTTTTAAGATTAAATAATGTAGACTAGATTACATGTCAGATAAAATACTGTATGATCAAATATCTGAACATTGATGCTGTAAAATTACTTTCTATTCACATAATACCCTTCATGTTCTCACAGAGGCGCTCTAATGGGGATGTGTACAAGTTAATCGCAACAATCTCCCTCGGGATTCCTATGGACAAAAATGTGTACTGTACATGTGCCCAGTCTATGCATATTAATAATATAATAATATACCAAGTGTTTTCACATTACGAATAACCTATGATCGCATAAAAAGCCTCTTTGATCTTTAGAACGCTTACATGACATGGGAACGCAAGAAACGCACCCTGCGGGTTAATGACAGAAAGTACCACCTGGCAACGGAATTCTTGCTCAGATGTTCAGCAAAAAGTCGCAAAGCAAGGCACACTGTCTGTTCAACAGTGAGTACATTACTCCGGCGAGTGATAGTAGAGACGTCTGGCCCTAGAAGCCGAAAGATATACTGAATTCCCTCCGATGAGAATCAATATATTTCATATAGAACCCATCGGAGTAAATTAGAGGTTTGTACGGTCTCTAAACACCCTCGCCATGCGCAGTGTTCCTCTCACAATGCGTGCGCCAAGAACGATTTGGTATTTCAAGTTTGCTAGTATTTTCCGCGACATAATTGTGGGCGGAGGGGCGGTGCCTTTATAGCATATCAACAAGGAAACCAGCTACGAGCAGCTTAGAGACCAAACGTATATTGCCATGGCAGCATACCTCGGGTAAAACGTATTCATCATTCGGGAAGTTACACCAGACGTCACTAAGTTAATCCGGAAGTTACCTTGATAAGCCAGTTGCCTCGCTTCGTAGTATACCCCTCAGGTCTTTCTAAATATTTTTTTATTATTATTTATTTACAGACATCTATTGGTTTATCATGAAATTACAGTTGAAGCACTAAATATATTTGAATGTACAAACTTTAAAAATAATAAAGTTTGATAAAAAGTCACACTACATACACAACACAAATAATACAGATCTAGTGGGGTTGGAAGAAAAATACATTTTTACCTGGTTGTTGTCAATAGTGGAACTTTTATATAATTTCTGTAGTTACTTTCAAGTTTTATTTTTCTTGGGTTTTATGTTGATTATTACTTTCTACTTCTCTTTTACACTGTTCTATTTACTTTTTGTTGTTGGTGAAACGACACTTCAACGACACTAAATCTCATAGACATTAGGTTCCGTATTTTGAATTCCATGAATCCCATTTTTTATAACCTTTGTACCTATTTGACCTTGTGTAAATAAACTTTTTTATTTTGTGGTCAGGGAAAGTAAAGCGATCATGATTGTTTGTGATAATATTTTATTCCCATACAAAAACATCTGACATGTATGGCTCTGATAGTCTTAATTTTAATAGAGTGAGGACAAACAACAAACAACAATAGATTGCCAAAAACGTGGCGTATAGCGACGTTTGTACTGGCAAAGTGGGGGTGAAACACATGGACTTAAATGTTGATGAGAGGGATGGGGACTAGCTGTCACCGCTGTTACCACTCCCTTTAGTGGCCTTGTGACGAACACCATGCACCTTGGCACTAAGCACCCAATCACAAGCCAAGTACACATGCTTGTGATTGGGTGCTTAGTGCCTAGGTGCGTGTTTTTTGTCACACGGTCACTAAAGGGCGTGGTAACACCGATGACGATTGAGGTCAGGGTGGAACCCCAACAGTAACCTCTTTGTGTTTCTAGTGCTTGAAGTAAGTTATCCTTGAGATGACCAGCAACACCGTCACCAATTGAACATTTTATTTATTTAGTATTTATTTTTTGTTTATTTTGCAATAATTATTTTGTTACTGTTTCACTTGTGTATTATGTAATGCTTATTTTACTGCATGTGGTGTAGCAACTGTAACGTCAATGCCCTTACTAGATGTTCCTTATGTCTTTGTATATTAGCTGTATGTGTTTGAGAATGTGCATTGAGCATCTTACCGGATCTATTGTCTCACCGTTGCTGATGGACGCATTGTAATAATGGACCCTCTTGCCACCACACCGCTTGTCTTCAAGTATTGTTTCTGCTTGCTGGACTAAACATCATTACTAATTTGCACCATAGGAAAAAGATGAAGAGAGCACTTCCAATGTGACATATTTAATTGCACCCACCTAGTATCTCAGTGGAGTGGAACTGGCTTCTAGGTCCCGATTTCAAGACGCCTGTTTTACCTTATCAAATAGAGATGACACAGCTGAACATAAGAAAAGTGAAATTTAGCTGGAGCACCAGCATATGCCTAATTAATTTAAGGTCAATTATTGAATAATGAAGCAGTACCATGTCTTTTTTAGACAGGAAATAATAGGAAATAAAGAAACAATAAACAAAACTTTCCTTTATGCATTATTCATTTGTTGAAATGTGATTTTGGCAGATCACATCTCTTAAAACCCTCTTAACACATCTCTTTGGTCTACATCAGGGGTCTCAAACCGGTTCCACGGAGGGCCGAGTGTCTGCAGGTTTTAGTTTTTTCCTGTAAATTGGTTCCAGGTTCAGACCTAAATAACCAGATGAGGGTTGACCGAACCAATCAGTGACATAATTAATCAATCAAGTACAAGGTGAGTTGAAAACCTGCAGATACACGGCCCTCCGTGGAACCGGTTTGAGACCCCTGGTCAACTGGGTTTACAGGGGGTTCCTCAAGACCGTCTTCTGCAACAGTAGGGGGGCCCTCTCACCACTTGGTGGCAATGTTGTGCGGTACAACACAGTGGTGTCACATGCCCTCTATGGGCTGACCCTGAACCCAAGCTGGCGCTGAAACCTGGCCTTCAGGATTCCAATGGTCATCCCCACCTTGGCCCGTGTTCTACTATGGGCCAGGTTAAATTGTGATTGTTGGCCAGGTTCAGGTTAGGGGGTCATCATATAGTGTAGACAGGGGTTCACTCAATCCTCCAGCAAGTAACCATTGAAGTTTCCTGTAATGTTGGTTACCACCCACAATTCTATTTTAAAAAACTTTGTGTAAGGCAATACCTACCCTTATCTAATTTGTGGCACAACGATGACACACAAAATATTTTGGCATTGTGTACAGACCCTGGCCGTTTTGCTTCAACGTTGGTGATGAGGTGAAATGCATCACACATTACCTAGATAGTGGATACCAGTGGATAGTGGCATTTAATTGCTTAAGCTTTAGATTTACTGAATATTCTGTACTGTTTGACCAATACACTGTTACCTGCACATGCTGACCCTGCTGATGCTGTGAAACGACCTATTAACATTGTCTCCTTCATTGACAGAAGGCACTTCAAAAGGACAGTGGGTTCCATCAATGCATCCGAAAACATTCGGGAAACCTGAAATGGAAAGATAGAATAAAAAGTTATTATGGCTGTGTACAAATGGATAGACGTATGTATAGAAGTATGTGCTACATGCAAATAAAAATATCTCATAGAATATAAAACAGACAAACCCGCCACTCTGTGTAACTCCTCTTCAATGAGTCTCAGAGGGAACTTAACAAAAAGTGTGTATGAACGGTTTCAGTGCAAGGCACACTGTACATCCGTGGCCAAACATTTGAAAATGACACAAGCATGGTTTTACACAACTGTTGGTAAATCTTTTTGTCAGTTACAAGAGTCAAGGGCAATTGACAATTACATTAAGTACAGTGGAGAAAAAAAATATTTGCTCCACGACCGGCCCTTGTCTCAGCACCTTCTCCACCACTGTTAACTTCCTTTTGTATAAATGTCTGCATTTGGTTCCATTCACACACAAAATAACTCTTATTTATTAACTTTTTTTTGTCAAAGCCCCAGAGAGCCGCAGCAGAGCCGTAAAAGAGCCGCGGGTTGCCTACCCATGATCTAGGGAATAATGACTTCACCTTTTAGTGTTCTTTGTTTTCTAATGTGCTTGTACTACCACTCAGTGCATACTTGATTATATCAATAGATACTGATTAGCGTTATTTATCTATACATGCAGTTTAATACATTCATTGCTGATGAGTATGTGACAAGTTATTGATGATTAAAAAACGACTTCTATAAAACTATGGTTACTTACTAGATTCACTAGTACATTCATTATAAGGATATGTGAAACACAAAAAATACTCTATACTCCCGTTAACACCTGACTCAAATGTAGTGCTAAAACTGCGCTTCATCAATGTAGCCAACCTTATCATGTCAAACTGAAAAATATTGTATGAGAAAAAAAAGAAAAATGTGGAGGACCAAAAAGATACAAATAAATATAGCTGCAAACAGCAATTGGGGTTCCTGCTTGAAAGTTATAGACAACTGTAAAATTGATAGACATGTGACTCACACGTTTTTGAAATTTGAAGGCAATTGGATCAAAAGGCAATTTTAGATTTTTAACAGTGTATCAACCTGCACAAAGATCCATTTGTCGGACATCATGGGTTCTAGAGACTTTTTGCTTCCACGTGAGCAATAAGGCAAATATGCAAGGTTTAAAAAGGTTTAGATGTGGGGTGGAAATGCCATCATTATCAAAGTGTTAGCGTCAGCTCTACTTTCAGGGTGTCAAATTTGAAAACAATTTACCAAGGCATTTGGATTGAGTAAGCTACATTGGTCAAATTAAGGTGTACATTGGTCGAATTGACGAAAACAAAGTTTCCGCAAGCATAAGCTTTAGCCAAACTAGCCACAATATGAATGTCTAACACGCAGTCAGTCTAACAAACAATTAAGGTGTATGTGTGTGTTCTTCATGATCACGCTTGTGTCAAATAAGGGAAAATGCGAGAAAGTGTGGGTGTTAGTACTAAAACTAAAGCGTTAGTAAAGCGTTCATTTTAGAACTAATGACCCTGCCTAGTATTCTCTGTTGAGTAAAGGGTGGAAATTAGATTTTTTCCATCTAGCACTCAAGTGGTAAAATACTATAATAGGCTAGGCACGGGTATAACTGTAATCGGCCAAATTAAAACCAACCCTCCTTGTCACTTCAGGACAACTGTTCATCTTGAGGTGTCTGTTACTTAAGGTCCGTGATGCATTCATTTGGCCTGCAACGTAAATGCCACATTCTGAGGCCGGAAACTCTAATGGAATTCTCATCCACAGCACAAGTAGCTCGGGGGCTTTCCTGTGGTGGTCCTCACAAGAGTCACCAAGTACAAAAACTACAACCATAAAATGATCTACCGGTTCAATGCCATGTGGACCAAATTTACATATCACAATTATTTTATTGGTTTAAAAGAGTTTTATTAAAATATAAAATTGGCCTA
>JACXGK010000412.1:0-83937 GCA_016801125.1 Novumbra hubbsi
CTATCCAACCCTGACATCTCTGACATTCCACCACCACCTATCCAACCCTGACATCTCTGACATTCCACCACCACCTATCCAACCCTGACATCTCTGACATTCCACCACCACCTATCCAACCCTGACATCTCTGACATTCCACCACCACCTATCCAACCCTGACATCTCTGACATTCCACCACCACCTATCCAACCCACCTTTTTTTTTTAACACATACAGAACATGTAGGAGAGTATTGGGGTTAACTGGCTGACTAACGGGTCTAGCCTCAGACCACAGCATTTATTTTCCATGTCTGTATGCATATCACTGCACAAGTGCAGGTGCTGACTGGTTGGCTGGTTACTAAGTACTAGAAGGTCAAAAATAATGGCCAGCTCCACTACTCTGTCGAGTACATTTATGGCTCTCTCTCTGGCATCCCATTGATTAATAACTGAAATGAAAAGTCTGTCTAGAATTTGTTTTCGCTTCAAAATCATTAGGAGATCACAGAAAACATCTACACACTGTATCCCGTAGAAGCCTAGCCCATCTCTATTTTCTATATTTATATAAGTTTGTGTGTATATTCACAGTAGTGCGCAAAAAGGCCATGTGAAAACATTGTTTAAAACAGTTTATCTGGGCACTAAGTATTTATTTTCTCATAAAAACCTATATAATGATATAACATTTGAGTAAACATCAATACAACAAAAAGTAAAAACAATTATGGCCTTGTTTGGTTGAGTGGTCTGGACCAGTGCCTGTGACACATGTGCATGGCGCATGAGTTTGAATCTGGTCCACTGCTCTTTCAGAAACACCTCTCCCCTCCATCTTTCCACACTTTCCTGTCTTAATAAGTCATAGCAAAATCCAATCCACTTCCTTGGTAGGTAGTTGATATCACGAAGATGGCTAGATACCTTATAAGACATCAATTACCTTCCGGACAACAGATGGACTTCTTCCAACTTTGTCCCTTGTATTCAATACTTGTATTTGGTATAAATGTTAGATAGTGTATATAGTGAGAGAGAGACTATTGTGTCATTGTGGCCAAGTTTTGGAATTCTGGACTAGGCATACTGAAAATGCCATGAAACGAGGCACAGATATGATGACACTTGGCACTTGCTGGAGAATGTGTTCACATCCAGTAATATGTGGTCTGTTATTTAAGAGATTATCACTAAAGAACAGCATGTCACACCAAGAGATAAGACTTGTCTTTGAATGAAAGAATAAACACTGCCATTTTTTGTGATATTGGTGTTCTTTTGTAAATGTGCTCAGTATGTGTATTGCGTCCTCGAAGATTTAAAAACACCACGAATGCACCACATATAACATTTGAAAGCCATGTGTTTGCAGAACATGAAGCTGCTTTAATTTGTGCCACAGTTCAGGTGGAGGAAAACAAAGACGTTAATAGTGCTCTGACGGAGCCACCTTGTGGTTCATTACAGTGAGTTTCTCCTCCGAGACGAGGACAGCTGCCACAACTCAGGCAACCGGCCAAACCAACAATGAATCCAGCCGACTGAAGCAAGAGATCAGAAAGTCTAAGTTGGTTAGTAAGTACTATAAAAACTCCAGATATATATGATTAAATATATGTATATATATATATATATATATATATATATGCATTGTTATTTAGCAGATACTGTTATTCGAGGTACTTTTGTACTTTTATAAGCAAGAACATTTTTTTATTTACTAATATTTGAGTCCCAAATAACACCACATTCAATATCAGTGCCTACTTGAAAAGTGTGGGGTGTAATTCAAGCATGTCACAAATTGACTATTTATAAACTTTGCGTTGAAGCCAGACAGGGTATGTTGAGCTAATATGTATGACGCGTAGTTGAAATGCAGAAACTGCACTGCAAAAAAGAAACACATTTTTAAAATAAGAGACTGGAAGCTAATGTTAATATCTAGCACTTCTTATCTGACCAGTAAAATAAACATGTTGATAGAAAAGTTACATGTTGATAGAAAAAAGCAGTAAGATACATATCAGCAGAGTTGAAAAAATTAAACATGAGGTGAGGAAAAATTATTCTCAAACAAGACGTAAATCGCTTACTGTGCTGTGGGTGAACTAAATAAATTGAAGACAATATTAATGTAGTAAAGATAAAAATACTTGTGACACCACCTGGAGAGCAGACTTCAAAGGCATGAAATTAGATTTCATATTCAACAAACCCAGTTTAACAGTTGATGCCTTGACATTAAACTTCTATAAACACTAGGATATCCGAAGACTATCTAATCAAAAACGCCCTTTGATGTTCCTCAAATAAGACACCTGGCTAATTAGGGGGGAAACACGGTTTTGACCATTTTATAACTTACTTAAGCAGTTTCTCGCATTGCATTGTGGTCAACACAATACATTATACATGACACAATACATTGTGGTCAACACGAGTCAAACACAGAAATTTAAAAAATTTGAGTGCATCTAAAAATGTGTGAACTTCCCCTTTACAGAATATATTTGATAAATACAGTTACACATGAGTAGCCAAGGTACGGTGTTAATATAAATGTAGCGAGGCAAAGTCAGAGGCAGAAAGCGCATTGCGCACATTCTTTCATCCTTGAGCATTGTTGCCAGTCAAGTGGGACATAGCTACATGAGGTACGTGCCATAAAGATGTTAGTGTTGTTTACTTTTTGAGTTACTGAAAAGACCATGGCGATGTTCAGCTAGTGTGTGCACACCTGTACTATAAACGCGACTCATTCATGAGCATAGCTTTTGGGAATATACACAGCAATGGCAAACGTTAATCCTCACGCTGCGGTCACATATCGGTGGCCACACTTATATTATCAAGAAAGCACAACACACGAACTTCTCAAAAATGACACTGAGGATATTTTAATCCAAAGACATGCACACGTTCAGTCTGGTACTCGATATACTACATGAGAGGTGAGTACAACTTAATAGTGGGATTTATAGTGGGATGTTTTTAATTACATGTATGCCCTCTTGAATAATTTAATTATAAGACAAAAACAATAGCAACCAAACATGTAAAAAGTAATGATGGGACAAATAAGATGGATAGCCTAATAACCGAATTTACTATGTTTTTACGGGATACGATCCTCCCATTCAGCTTTCTAAGTAGACTTATACGCAGAATTATTATAGCGAATAGTCACACTCGTAATTGTATACATTTGTATTTCGTGATTTAAGGATATTCGTAAATTCTGCAAGATGACCTCTGCATCAGGCTCTAGCCGGTATCCTACTTCTGAACACCCTGACTAAAATGTATCATCACAATGCTTTATTCTATATATATCGAGAGGAGGACACTGTTATTTCTCGCTGTGCACACCGACTATCACCATGCAATGTTAAAAAGGATGTTGATATCCCAAGCAGCAAAGCGGGCATTTCTAATTATTATAATAGAGAATAAAACATTAGACATGCCTAGTTGTATGGTCTCCTCGGTGATTTAAACTAATATTTGGTACCCTGTGCAAAAAAACAGAAAACAAATGACAAAGTATTGCATGGATAACATGTACCTGTAACTCCAAACTGTAACCCTGGTACAAGTGAGTCGGGAACACCGTCAGCTGATGTTGCACTTGTAGGGAAACTGTGTAATCCATTGACCAGATGAGAGAAACGCGTGTACAAAGCCGAAGATGCGTTCACAGCTGTTTGCAGTACTATAGCCTACTGTAGTACAATCGTCAACTGTTCTCCGCCCCGCTTCTACCTCATTGGCCGTTTGGCAGTAGTAGCCTACTTGTTTGAAGCCCCGACACGATTATCCAGCGAACCTTGAAGCCCACCAATTTGAACGATGTGAAAGGCTCCAGCTGGTATCGCACAGCACCTGTCATAGTTTCACTGTAATTCAGGGACGTTAAAGCGCTGATTGCGAAATACCGAACCGCAACGTACATAGACAATTTTTTTGGGCAAATAAAATATTCATATTAATTTTGGATTTTTCTTTAAACTCTTTCAAATCAATATAGAAGGCAACTGTGTGTGTGTGTGCAGGGCTGGAGTGGGACTCATTTTCAGGTGGGAGTTGCATGGTGCACTAGCCCATTTGGTGGAGGGGGGAGTACAAATGAAAACGACATTTACACGGCTTTTTCAGGGCACTTCACAACTACTGTATATTACAAATATGAATATACGTAACCCCAAAACAGTTTTGAATACCCAAATAACAACAACACAAAAATTCCCGGGATCCCTAAAGGTATAGGAAAATGTGTGTAGGGGAACTCAAATGACAAATCTCTACTGTAATGAATATTTGAGCTATCAAGGTCACCTAGGGGTTTTTCATGACCAAAAAAACACCTGGGTCATGTCATTGAGCTTCAACTGTGCACAGATGGAAATGAAAAGCAATGTTTGTATTATTACCATGGGCACCATGTCTTTGGGCTGTATATCTGACACCGGGCTGAGACACACACCACAATATCCGCAAATATAGGTAATAGAGTATTTCATGCCTGTTAAATGTATTTTAATTACATTACGTAACCTTGGATGTGAGTGGCATCAGTTTGTGGGATGTTTTCTTGCTTTCCTGCCCTTGGGCCATTGTGACGTCTTCCTTAATGGTGTCCTCCTGAGCCAAGTTTATTTGTGCATTGGTTCTCAACACAATGTCATCCAGGCATTATAAGACTCATCATTGGCATTGTATTGTTCTGGTGGCATGCCATTTTGAAATAGGATTTTTTTAAATGATCACCTTTGACCCTAATAATCAATAAATCACCGTCTGTGTTTACGTTGATATTATATTCAGTGTATACGTTTCATGACTGGTTTACTCCCAAAACATTCTGTTTTTGAGGAATACCAAACCCATTCCATTGTGGGAGCTTGTCCTCTCCTTCCCAACACAAAACAATGTGTTTTCACCTGCAATTCATATATTGGGAAAGAAAGACTACAGTGTTTTTTCATATTGTAAGTAAATTATGGGTCCAGTGGTGGGAGACAGGTTTCAACATTCTAACTTAGTGTCCCTGGCAAGTGACACAAGTAAAATAGAATCTCTCATTAAAATGCATATATTTTATTGGGGAATTACCTGACTCAAAAATAAAAATGCATGTAATCATGTAATCTACCTCTGCCTTAAGGGAATTAAGGAGACAATAAAATATCTTTATTCACCAAGGTTCCATTCTTTATGATCAGGCTGAAATTCCTGGCATTTGTTTGAAACCGTTTTTACACAAAAAGGTCTTTATGAGAATGTTCTTAATTTTAGGTAGTGTTATTTTGAACCAATAGTAATAATCATCAATAAAACACCTTTTATAGCTACACTGGTCCTAAAGTTGAAAGTGTTATAAAAGACAGCAGTTGCTAGCTGTCATTAAATAATACCATAGGGAGTTCCTTGGGGAAACTACCATAAAACACAAAGGACATTCCTGAATACATGTCTACATCCCTTAGAGAATAGGGTATTCAGAATACTAGCAACATTTTTGCCCAAATCAACCATTAAGGAGCACTTACACAAAGTAAAGAAGCAGATTGGTCTGCAGGTGGATGTCAGAAAACACAAAAGTAGCATACAAACTGCAGTAAGAAAATATAAATGACCCCCTTCGTTGTCACAGGCTGCCATGTCTTTCCACGTTAAAATTGCTTAATGGGGTTTAGTCTGACACATTGTTTAGGCTTGTGCCATTTTTGCATCAGTAGCCACATAAAAGGAGTAAATGTCACCATCCCTCAATCCATGCCTAGTAGTCCATGGCAACCACCACCACCCAACTCCCTTAACCCGGAGAGGAGTGGGAAGAAACAGCTTGAAAACTGGACAGAAGAGGTAGGACAGTGTTTTACATGAAAATGGGATCTGCTTTTCTTCTGTTATTTATTATGATGCTATTCTGTTCCTTCAGAATTTTTCAATTTGATACTGTTACTGTAAAAGTTTAGTTAATGTCTTTGTTTATGATGACGGTTTACTGTACTTTGAGAAGTGGTTTTGTGCAAAGGGAAACTAAACCATTTGTGAGTATTGGATTCAAGCGCAAGGGAACCTTTACTTATATTTTGTATATTGTAGCCCAGAACTTACATTCAGAAATGTAGGATATGCATGACATCATCTTTTTCTTCTTCGAAATGTAGCAATCATACTACAGTCAGCCAATCAGCCTACTGTACTTCTAAGGAGTGTCAGCAATCATTATGTCAACATCAGAAAAATCTCTGTATTGGTTTGCAACATTTGTTCTGAGCGGTACAAATAATGTAAGATATTCAGCTGCCTAACACCAAATAATGTTTAAATGTTTTGGAAAACCATTGTTCTACTTGCCTTGGTCAATTACATGACACCTTTTTGAATGTCAGCTGAATTATTGATGTTTTAATCTCCCTCAGAAATATATAAAGAATGGACAAACAGGGTTTGTTGATATAACCCTCCCACCTCTTTCAGTGAAATAGAAGGAAAAGGAAGATAAAGTGTGTGTGTGTGTGTGAGAGAGAGAGAGAGAGAGTGTGTGAAAGGGAGAAAGAAGAGGGAGGCAGGACTTTGGGAATAGCTTGACAGTGAGAGAAGTGTCAGTGCATGACAGGTGAAATATGAGTTCCACTGATGTAGTAACAGGGGAATATAGCCAGCAGGTTTTAGAGATATCAACATTTGCCCTTACTCCGTGAAATAGTTCTGTAAGGATTCATCACATCTTATACATTAGTGAATGACTCACTTTGCATTGATCTTAAGCATTTTCCTACTGAGTGGCAAATGCATATACACTGCTGAAAAGAATAAAGTGGACATGTAAAAGTAGAATACCAAGTAAATTAGCCACAGACAGTTGCTCTCTCCTTGTCCTTCGTTTCTGACCTTCCTGACTATAAAAGCAAGTGAACATTTAAAGGATCAACCAACATTGTCTCTGTTGAGCCACCACGAGGCTTATATATATATATATATATATATATATATATATATAGAAAAGGAAAATGAAGAGAAATATATATATATATATATAGAAGCCTCTCTGTATGATTTGAGTTTGTGTTTCCTAGATGATATTACATACAAAATTCAGCCATAAATCATATACGAAGTAATTACCTTTCTGAACACGCCAGCATTATATGTAAGCTTGACTGACCATGAATACCATCACAGGAAACAGGTTCTAGATTCAAGTTGCATCCCAAATGGCCCCCTATTCTCTTCATAGTGCACTGCTTCTTGCCAGAGCACCCGTGGACCTGATGGCGAAGTGTCTCATGTCTGCCATAAAACAGTGACTCTGATACAAATGGCTATTTCCCATGAAATAATAGGTCATCTGCGCTGACCAATGAGGAGGGTCACATCCTGTTTCTGTTCCCAGGACAGTTTGTCTTGTTTTTTTCTGCTAGATTGCTAAGTAAATGCAAGAAATAGGATTTAAATTCCACCCAGGTCCTTGTTCGAAGCTAGATACTTAGTGGGATGAAGATTAATATGGCAGGACACACATTATTTTGCAATACCTCCTTGTTGTATTATTCAGCTATTATTTTTCTAGAGTGAAAATTGTGTAAATGTACATATAACACTTTGTAATTTTATGGAAATCTACTGTCGCATATCGGTGACAGACTTTCTATAACATTATTTATTATACCTTTTACATTTCATCTCCTCCCGTAGAATAGTTGTGATCAGGGATCATTGCACTGAGCGCATTTAGTACACGCTGTATTAGCATTAATTGATTTACATATCGTGCAATATGTTGGCCTCTGCCTTGCTAAAACCCATGATTGGAAAATGAATTATGCAGAAAATGGGGGCTGCAGTTTATCATATCAGTATTGTGCAAGTTAACCTTTACCTCCGCCAGTACCCTTCATTTTCTGGAGGTGGTGTATGTCTGATCTCTCAGAATCAATTCCAATTCAAGACCACTCAACCATCACTGTGAACTATACAGTATGCTGAAGTGGCCCTTCCATTTCTACCAAAGGCATTGCAATACTTGTACAGCGGTTAGGCTATTGTCTAGATGGATAATGCTCGATGGTCCTGGAACAAACTCAAAAATACCTTATTCTGGAAAAGTTTGAACCATTGTCATATTTTAAAGGTTGGAAAAAAGAAAATGTCACTGTAATTATTAGTTTTTTTTTTATAAACACGCAGAATTCTTCTCGCCAAGTCACCTTTATAAAGAACATTTTAACCTTCATCAGGCTTTTTTCCTGGTCTGCTTAGTTTAACTACCGGTAAAGAAAATACCTGTCTTTTGCAGCAGTCAGTATTTCTAGTTAAAGCTTAGCGGCATGAAATTCCTTATACCTCCCAGACCACTGTCTTTGTGTAGTCGCTGGCAATGCAATAGCCTCTGCATTGTCTGGCCACTGGTAGATAAGCCAGTCTGGCCTCACCCAGCTCTGCGGTCTTAGAGGCCTTAGCATTGCCCTGACATTCTTGCTTTCCTCTCTTCTCTCCTTGGTCCCTGTGGATCTAACCTTTGGGGGTAGCTCACCGTACCGTTTGAAGCTTCAACCCTGCTGCATTACCACGTTGTGAATGTGTTGCTGCGTTCCTGCGTTGGCTATAGTATCCCAGAGATAGAGTTGGCTTTTACTGTACTACATTCCGGCAACTGCCACCTCTATTTGTTCTACTTTCCATCCCTCTCCATGCTGGGTCTGTCAAAAGCCATTCATTAGGTTATTAGGTCATCGTGGTAAACTTCAGACACTGCCTTTTGTTACAAACCAAGTAGATGCATGTCCAGTGCCATTTCTAAACTAGTTTGTACTGAGCTTTCACAGGCAACGATGCTTTAACCAAATTTCTTTTAAAGAACTGTTAATGGGGATCATGAATGTAACTATATTCATTGGTGTTCTTTCTATCTAAAGTTAGGGATTTTTGCAGAAATGTAGAAGTGAATCCGGTCAAAAAGAGCGAAAGTCTGACTGAGTGTTCCATATCTGAAGAAGAAGGTCAAGGTTAGAAACGTGTAGGTTGCCAGAATTCCATACATTTTTAACATACATTGCTACCATTTTTAACATGTGAAGTTTTGGTGTTCGTTTTATTATTTGTTTTTAAAGCATTTTCTGAAAGATTTGCTCAAATTTCATATACAAGATTCAACAATACTTAACACTTTTACATTTTCAGGTAAATAACGCCCAAAGAAGAAAATCCAAGGAAAAGCGAGAATTACTTAATAAATATATACATACACATTAAATTCATGAAAACATGTATACACTCTCACGTATATACTTGTACATACATGCTCTAATAAAACAAACACTTAATAGCTGTGGGAGATATTAATCAAATTCTTAGGATGGCGTAACAGAAACCAATCACTCAGTGCTAGAGCTTCCACAGTTGTTGGTATGTGTAGCCCATATTCAAAAGTCAAATAATAGCAATAGATTTGTGAATGCTGGCACACGTATCGACACAGTCCTTTGGCCTATGAACTTTTGCATTTGCATCGTCTAGCTGACACCCACCCAGAGCGACTGACCGCAGTGAGTGTATTTACTTTAGACTTGGACCCCAATGGGAATCAAAACCACAAACTCAGGTATTGGAAGCACCACTATTTTGTCCTTTTTTGTTTCTTTGTTTCAATTGTACGTGCGCATAAGCGAGAAAGGAAATGCCCAAGTGAGAAAAGCTTGCCTTGAATAAAACAATTCAAGTGTATGTGAGAATAAGAATCCTGTCCATATGCACTGATTCGATTCCTCTAATTGAAAGGCTAATTACTTATGTATTGCATCCTTCATGATGATGATGAAAGTGACATCACCGCACCCACACACATCTCTATTTTTCCCAGGTTCACTGATATTTTTATAGGCCGCTAATGAGTAGAAATAAAAACAGACTTCTATGGAAAGAGGGGGGTGGCTCTTAAAAGAGCCTTATGTGGTCCAACACCATGTGGGGAGTAAAGCTCAATGTAAGGTGGAAGAACTTCTTCTTGGGGGCTGCCTTCTTGGGCTTGGATAACTTGGGCTCCGCAGCTTGGGGCTTCGCTGCCTTTTTTAGCCTTCTTGGGGCTCTTGGCTGCTCCCGCAGGCTTTTTCACCTCTTTGGGGCCTTCTTCGTCTGACCCAGGGTCCCCTTTGTGAAGAGGCTCTTGACGGCCAACTTAACACGGGAGTTGTTCTTCTTCACGTTGTAGCCGCCTGCCCACAGAGAATTTGTGAGTGCGGCCAGGGACACGCCCCTCCTCTCCTTGGGAGCGGATCAGTGGGCCAATCAAGCAATATGTTAGCCTCACCTTAGAGGTCTTTAGGCTCATCTTAGAGGTCTTTAGCCTCATCTTAGAGGTCTTTAGCCTCATCTGAGAGGTATTTAGCCTCGTCTTAGATGTCTTTAGCCTCATCTTAGAGGTCTTTAGCCTCATCTTAGAGGTATTTAGCCTCATCTTAGAGGTATTTAGCCTCATCTTAGAGGTCTTTAGCCTCATCTTAGATGTCTTTAGCCTCATCTTAGAGGTATTTAGCCTCATCTTAGAGGTCTTTAGCCTCATCTTAGAGCTCTTTATCAGAGCTATTTAACAATGGGTTGTCAGCAGGGATTTTAAGTGTATCAAAATAAACTACAACGAAAACGTAAAATAGGCTGAAAGTAGCAAGCTACAAGTAACTGTAAGGGCTGCTACTCGGGTCAAATTGTTAGCTAGAACATTGGTAAATGATTTCGCGACTAAAACGAAAAATTGGCCAACCAACACAGAAGCAAACGCATTGCCAGCGACTACACAAACACAGTGGTCTGGGAGGTATCAAGAATTACATGCCACAGTGTTTAACTAGAAATGATCTCCACCACATCGTTTTATCTCCACCTTATCTGTACAAAAGCGTAAACTCAGAACTTCTATGGGGTTAAAATGCAAGACGACTCTCAGATTTAGAGTGCAAAACATGACTGTGGCCAAAAACAATAATGAAATGAGCAGTTAAAGATTTTATGGGAGTTTAATATGCAGATTATAATTGCATTATCTCTAAGTAAAATCCCAATCCAGTTACCAGTTAGTCATTAAATTCGAAAGGGAGACACAGATTGGCACATATTGGCACAAACATGCAAAGACAATTTTCAACGTGTCCCTTCTTGACATTACATCACAAAACACGTGGGCTGTTTCGTAGCTGCTGATCACATTTAGGAGATCACCTTTTGCCAGCAGGGTTGCATCATAAATTATAAAGCTTAGCACACCTGGTACATTTTCTGCCCTTTTCACTGACACTTATTATGTGCTACATTGTCAGCTACTACCATGAACAAACACGTGCGCGCACACATACTCACAGGCCCGCAAGCAGATAGACATACATACACACATGCTGGAGCAGGCACACACACACACCAGCCACCACTGCTTACTGTAAGCGGCATCCAGATCGGAGAGACAACACAAGGTCATCATTGTGACAGGTCTTCAGGCATTTGTTGGAACGATCCCAGGAAAACAGCATCATTTGGCACAGAAATCAAATACATTCATATGTATTTCCTTTTCTTACAACGCAATCTGGGAAAGGTAGTTTTAGCACTCTCCTTCCTTTGTCATGCATTCACGGGGGGGGGCATTTGAATATGCAGTTAAGGATTTAGGGTAATCAAATGTGACAGCTTGTGGAAACATGAAAAGAGTACGTAGCTTATGGCATCTCGATCACCTTTCTATGCCATCTTGTGCATGTCTCTTAAACATCATGTTCTCCCTAAAACAAACACAATGTTGGTGACTTGATTTTTTTGTACATGCAAGCGATTTCTAGCTATTGATTTGGTGCATATTTTATCATTTCATTGTGAATAAACCTAGAGAACTTAAATCTGGTGCACTTTGTCCTAGTAATGCACTTGAAATGGAATCAAGGCCATTTGCAACCCAACCACGTAAGTTACTGTTACCACTGTCTACCAATGGAATGGCTTAATCCAATACCTTAGAGAGTTGCATATGTTTGGATGGAAAATGTAATTCAATTCATAGGAGCCAAACACTGAAATATGAAGGCCTAATATATTATGGGATGGTGAAGTGATTAACGGTAACCATAACTTAATTTGTTTACTGTACTGTCAAATCATAGGCTTTGCATTCGTTCACTTTCCTAAAAGACACCCTATAAAGTGCACAATTGTTTATGGCTTTGGTCAAAAGCCATACACAATATAGGGAATAGGGTTTCATTTGGGCATCCGAGTACACGCATAGATCAATTGTACTAATCTTCAGCATCTTGATTGATTACAAAAACATGCTAGATCAGCTCCACCATGCACCACGTGGATCTGTTAACTGGACCATGGCTCTGTCTGTGGAAACTCATTAATAAGGCCACAGTTTAGGCAAGGGTTTTACACTAATGGGCTTCCATATCCGTTTTAAACAGTTCAGTGGTTTTCACAGGCCTGCAGGATTCTTCCTCGGTTCGGCCATAATGCATGATATTGCTGTCCTGGTTCCTGCGCTGTGTGTGAGTGTAGGTGTGTGTTATGTCTGTATGTCCGTACAGGTGGGCCGGCCTAACCCCATGACATTCAGCTGTACTGATAAGTGGACGGTTTACTGTAAAATGAACAGTCCAAAGCTTAGGTTAGACATGAATCTTCCATTTCGGGTACAGCTTCAGTCAAAAACAAGTTAAGTCCTAAAAGCTGTGTGGGCTCTATTGGATCTATATCTTTTCTGGTACGCATGGCATGGTAGGTTGAGGAGACCAACAGCGAGAGTGCATAAGATGGTCCTTGACTCCCGGTACACTTAAACAAAAAAAACATACATTTTTTACTGCTAATTGGAACAACACATTTAGGCCTGTCTGGATGAGTGTCAATCAAATTGCTAAAAACAACAAGAGGATCATAAATGCATGAACTTACACGAATGATGTCAAGGGCTTAAGTATACCTGATATTTGGTAAGGATGCTTTCTGGTTATAATACAATTGGGTTCCGGATGGTCTGCAGGAATTTAACCCTGGAAATGGTCAAAACAGTGATATGGTTGTTGTGTTTGATGAGGCCTGACGGTGTCGAAGCAGTAGATGTGGATGGAGGGGCTGTGGTGGGGGTACTCCTAATGTCTTCTAGGGGCCCGGAAGGGTGGTGGGCAACAGCGAGCATGTTGGCAGATAGCGTCCATCCCAAGCCAGATAAGGCAGATGATTGAGAGAGGCTAAAGCCATGGTGGTGGCAGCAGGCCAGTTTCAGAAGTGCTTAGAGGGAGTGCGGCCCGTCCAGCCAATTGGTAAGTGTGTGTACATAGACAAAGGATTAATTGTTCATTGAACATTATCTAAAGACCGACTGGCTGGGCAATGATCTTGAGGTTACTTCTGTCTGTGGGGGGGGGGGACAGGTGGATGTTTGGAATCTGATTGGGAGACCCGGGACCAAGATTTCATTGGAAGGAGATTATATCAATTGTTCAATGGCGGGTGGCAGTAGTTAGTAGAGTATATAGCTCATATCTTCCAAGTAAATCACTGGTTCAAACAGAAGTGTCAGCAGAAAAAAAGTAGTAGATATTGTGCCCTACTGAGATACAGAGAGAAACGGGAAATGGGTGAGCAATTGACTGGCCAAGTAAGTAGTTTATTTGCAGGGGAGGTGTGATGATTGTGTGATTGTTTGCGGTGGCAATGTAAATGTTTCTGTTGTTCCTGAACTTTAAGCCACATAACATTAGCTCCATTAAACCTGTATTATTGTGTCTCTAACCCATCAGCACAGGGGGTTGGAAAAATGCATCTCTATCTTCCAATTTCACAGGGGCCTGATCTCTACCCTGCCAGCAGAGAAATAGCTACTGAAGATAGGCCCTGTGTTGAATTGATAGAAACATGCTGATGTAAGCAAATAATGTCCAAACTACCGGGAGTCAAGTTATAGTCAACTTATCTCTTATCACTAATCTATAATTCTTCATAACCTGTGTTATGAAGAACTCGATATCCAAGTGAGACAACCATTAGGTAGGGCTAATCTCATTTCATTTCTCAATCAGGAAAAGGAAATGTTTCAGATGTTTCAGAAGATTGGTTTTGATGCAAATAACCATTTGAGTGCTTAACAATGGTGGCGGAGACACAGGTTGATAATCAAATGAGCCCCGTCAGCCTGTCATGAGGTTCACCACCACGCTCCCGTTTGCGGATTTGGGTAGCAGCCATCTTGGGAAATGCAGCCCATGTCCTGTTTCTGTGTAGCTAGAAACTTAGTTCTGAAGTTAACAGTACGGCCACAATAGTATTGCAGCATTTTCAGAATACACTTGATGTAACCGACATGATCATTAATCAGTTGGGTTATGCTGACCGCAGAAACAGTCAGAAAGACATAGCGAGGGAGGACCAGATGTTTCAACGACCCTCTACCTTACTCTTCTGGAGTCAGGTGGTGTCCTCACAAGTCTGAAATATCCACACATGGCACTAGCCAGCCAACTGTATATTATGAGTTACAAGGTGAAGAAAAATACGAAGATTAAGCTGTGTTATGAAGTTACACTTTTGAATATAAATAGGCAAAGTATCAGATTTACATAATCTCTGTTTAATTTTGAGCACATGCCCCTTGAAAGGAACGCATGGCTCTCAGTGAGGTTCTGATTTCTCCTGGAAACCTCCTGGATGTAACGTAGCTATTATCTTCACCTTACCAGACTGACAAAAGAAGTGCAGGATTATAGCTTATTTCTGGCTGTATAGAGGGAAAGTAATGCCAGAGAACAATTTGCAAATCCTCACCCAACCCAATTATAACCTCAAAAGTAGTAGACTGAGAAATACTCCCAAATGGCTCCCAATCCACTACAAACCTCACTACTTTAATGCATCCTGGTCTCTTCAATATTTGTAAAAGGGTGTAATGGAGAAGGCGTCCTGAAGCAGACGGTGAAGTCACTGGCTCTGGGACTTGACAGAGGTTGCTCCTGATCAATCAACAGTATACACTTTGAAATGCAGAGATTATCGCTTTATGAAAGGTCAGGCAAAGCTACAAACCCGAACACAGAGGAGCATCTCACTACAAGTGTAACTTGAATACCAGAACGATGCAATGCAATGCAATACACCTAGTTATATGCACTTTTACTCATCTAATTGATTTGGATGGCAATTCTGCTAAAGTGTTATTCAATTCACGTGTCAATCCCTGTCATTTCAGGGTCAGAACCAGTACCAGTCACAAAGTGCTGGTACAGATACCCATACTCATTGTTACTTTACAGTTCAGGCCATGGACTCGTGAAACCTTCATTCATTGAATCAACATCTCTTATCGGCCTCATACAGATCAAATGAACCTTGCGAAATGTGACAGATGGCTGGAAAACTCATGAATCATATCTACAGGAATCAAGTGATCAATTCATTTTAGTTCAACATGCCATCTATCGATAGAGCCCTTGAGACTGTATGCAACCAGGCACACGAATAAACAGACTACAAGTGCTTCAAATCAAATCTTAAGGCACAAGTATTTATCACAAGCACTCCCCTTTAAGCATCACTTAAAAACACCATAGGACATTTTGTACCTTATTGTATAGAAACAGCACATACCTCAGTATTAAACGGTATGTTTATTGAGTTGTATGATGGCTCCCTCTTGTGGCTTGTGTCCTCTAACATTGGCTTGATTAAGAGCATCATTCTATAAATGGACGATAATGGTAACTGACTAGCACTAGTAAAGGTGTCAGAGTTATTACTTCATGAGTTATTAACACCATTCAAAAATAATGACTTCTTAATGTACCTTGTATCACAACCTTAATGCATTTAGCTTTGCACTGAAAATCTTACCACCATTTAAAAAAAAATAGAATAGAACACAATATGTCACAGGGGCAGGAAGTGTTCTAAAATAGCCTACTCAATTGGACGAGATGTTACTGCTTGTACGGCAAAAATACAATTTATAATTGAGTTGTCGGCATCTGTCCACTCTAATACCAACACACCCAGGGCGTGTTAGGGAAAAGGGAAGTTATTGTATGCAACAACTACTCTGTAGCATATAGTTCGTGAAGAAAGTGTCACTTAAAAAGCAATTTACAAAGAGTTTGAAATCTATGCGTAATAAAGTACTTAAGGGGGATATATCAGGGCCCTCCACACCTCATTTGACAGCATTTCAACCCCGACCACAGTCACCCTCTCCAAAACCACACGCAACTCGACTGTTTTTATTTAAGCATTTCATGGATTCAGAAAAACTCTGGGCTAGAATACAAAATGAAGCATTCCTTGGATACCCATGGCTGTCAAGAGGAAGAATAACAGAAAGAAAGTGAGGGAAAGCGAGAGGGGGAGAGAGCGAGAGAGAGACAGAGAGAGAAAAAGAGAAACTGCTGCAGAAGTAGGATGAGTGTTGGCACAGGAGTGTAAGGCGAGCGCCAGGCTTGCCCACAGGGATGGAGGGGCGCCAGAGAGTAGTGGAAGCCTGTTTGTCTTGGAATCCCACACTCACTCTGGAGTTCTGGGGAAAATGAGAAGCCCCTCAACCAGCTTGAAACCAGAAGTTTAAATGTCAGTGTAAATGTCAGACAGAATCTCACCTCTCCTGACTCCGGCCCGGGCCTGGATGGAGGAGCAATGCATTAGACGTGACACTGGATGCTTTCCAAATGCCAAACTATTTTTAGCCCCTGGTCAAGTGAATTATACAAAGAAAAGGGTACCTTTGGGGATGCATGAACTGCCTGAACGCAGAAGGCCCAAAAAAGGATTTGGACCGTTTCTCACATTCTTCCACGTAGATCCACCCATGCGCCGTCCTATTGGATGGGGAGCACCAGCGAAATGCAATCTTTAGCTCTCCCCACAGACAGTCAATGGGTTGAGTCCAGGCTTTGGCTGGGCCACTAAAACCCTTTCAAGGACGACTTGTTCAAAAGCCACCCAAGAGTTGCTTTGGCTGTGTGCTTTGGGTCATTGCTGTGCTGAATGATCCATCTTCGCCCCAGTCAGACGTCCTGTGCGCCCTGGATCAGGTTTTCTTCCAGGACCTCTGTGTTTTGAATACCACCATGAATCAGTGTAGGGGTGGAATTAGCCTGGTGATGAGAGGCACCTTGTTGTTCACCAGATGTTGCACTTGGCATTTAGAGCTAATAACTTGATTTTGGTCTCATCAGACTAAAGAATGTTTTTCCCCGTACTTTCAAAGTCCTTGAGGCAGCATAGTGTGTGCCTTTAAGTCAGGAGCGGCTTCCATCTAGCCACTCTACCATGAAGCTGAAGGCCTGATTGATGAAGAGCTGCAGAGATGGTGGGGCTTCTGGCAGGTTCTTCCATCTCTAGTGGCCATTGGATGTTTTACTATCAAGGGCCTTTTGGTCTGGTTAATTAGTTTGGCCAGAAAGCCAGCTCCAGAAAGTCCTGGTGGTTCCAAACTCCTTCCATTTCAAAATAGAACCCACTGTGCTCTTGGGAAATTCCAATGCTTTAGCAATTTTTATATTGTTCCTTTGATCTATTCCTTGACACATATTTTAAAGGTCGCCAGAGTTCCTAGGCCTTCTATGACTTCTACTTCTATGACTGAGTTTTTGCTCTCAATGATGATCAAAGCAAAGGCTCTAATTAATGATACATAACATATAAAACATGCTTTCATGCCATTATGGGCTTTTGTATTCAGATTGCTGAACAAAAAAATATATTTAATGAATTAGAAATTAAGTCTATAACACAACAACATCAGTAGAAAGAAAAGGGTTCAGAACAATGTATGTACTTTTACATAAAAAATTAAGGACAGGACATTAAGGACCAATTTAAAACCATTACTCAACAATTCCTTCAGTTGTGTGCACTAAGCAAGGTCACACCATAAAATTACTTTAAAATAAATGTATATTTACATTTTAGGTGTTCACTTCAATGTTATGCATTTATTTTTCAAACAAATTAACCCTTGCTCCTGAGATAAATGGCAATAAACAGTTACACTAGGAAAGTAGGGCGCTGTTCTTTGTTCTAATAAGCGTGGTCCCGCGCGGGAAAGTCTTTGAATCCTAAAGCTGCGGGCACATCCTCCGACCGTCGAACATGGTCGAGGAACACACCACCATTACCCCCGAAAAAAAGACATCGGGGGAAGCGATTTACCCAACATTCACGTGCCCTCACTTCAAAGTCCTCTGTTCAACCGCAATGTCCCTTGTTGTTGGTTTTTAGTTATTCTGTAATGTTGAAACTTGAGAATGGACACATGCGCTAGACGAACGGAGGACGCTTATTAGAAACAAGGCGCGAACTGCGATACAAATGGAACGTAACAGGAAGGAAATAAGTTCGATATGGACTGATCATAAACACAGGTGAGGACCATAACAACAGTACCCCAGTTGGATCGTTCCAGGACGTCACAGCTGTGAATATGAAGAAACGTTGTGCTTTCTGAATTACTCCCCCGATGTAATTGAGTTAAACACGGTATGCATTAATATCAATATTTTCAAGTAATGTTATCCATTCCAATTTAGCATCAAAGTCACAATTTTTCACATAGTTACAATAATACAGATCTTCAATGTACAATGTCGGTTATCATAGTTTCATTCTTTATTTTTACTGTACATCGTTTGTTTTACTCTAATTTCCCTGAAATTGCAAAAAAAAAAGCTAAATCAATGTTCTTGAAAATCATATTATTAAAACGTTCACTTCAACTGTTAACACGATTTTTGATATCTACTGGTGTCTGCGTTCCCCAAAAATTATTCTGATCCGAACTGCCCTGACTTGACTCTTCAAACCCCTTACATAAGTTTGGCACTCTGGGGGTCTTGGAGCGATTTTTTATTTGCAATTATAGAACTTATATCAACAATATATATTTTTTTATTTGTCCCACACTTACTTCTGGTCCATGTGTTATGCAATAAGGGTGTGAGGGGTGAGGTGAAATGGAAAACAGGAATGACTGTGTTTAGTGACAGGAATGACTGTGTTTGGCTTGATGTACTTGCCTCGTTCCTTCATTTTGGGAGGGGACTCATGATTACCTAAAAGGCTGCGAGTTATTTCTCAATTGTCAGGTTGAATTTCCCTCTTGTCCCTTGCTGGTACAGAGAGGTTTTGTGCTCTGCTCCGATGGGACACAAGATCCATACGTGCAAATATCAGGATCACAGCAGTACTGTTCTAGCTCACCCTCCTGCCCCCCCCCCCTACAAAAGGCTTGAATGCTTTGCTGACACAGCTGATCTATTACCTGATACTGCTGGCCTAACAGAAACATGATGTAGTTCATTATGCACCCTGCAGGCTTGGACAAATAAGAGTTCAGTCTCCTATTGAGCAGGCTGAAATATGAGCCTACGTTCTCCCAGACTCACTCTCCGGATAATCCCTCCGTCCACGGCGACCCCCTGGGGAGGGGGACACCTACAAAGCTTCAGGCAGACATTCCTTTATTTTTATTGTAACTGAGATAATAGCGAGCACCCATAAGGTTTACATTATGGGACAGGTTATATTTGTAGCCAAAGAGGGCTATTTCGGAGGTGTTCCTCAAAGTTTCATGTGGATATTTAACCCCATTTGAAAGGGCTCTAATGAGACATATGGCATAGAATATTACGTAAGACACTATCTTTAGTCCAATGAAACTTACAAATGCAATTAAATATCTTGAATTTACAAGATACCTTAACGCAATGGGCATTACAGGTTATTTGACTGAAACTAGACTATTCACTCATGAATAAGGGGGTTGACAAAGCCACTTTTCCTCTTCTGAATATATATCTAAATGGATTCTTGGTTAGAATAACAAAAAATGCTAGTGTAATTGCTTTGCATGTGAGAAATGTTGGCACATCTTTAACGCATTGTAAATTACTATGAGTCACATCTAGGTGCGACAGCAACAGTTGTATTGCAGAACTTCACTGGGTCCCAAATGGTAATCTAACCCTACATATCCTATTGTTCTTGGACAAAAGTAGTGCAAAGTAGGGGAATTCGTTTTGGGATGCACACCTTGTGCTTAGTAACTTCCCTCCATTAGGCAAATACGTAATAACCATAAGCAGTGAACACAGGCACTGTGAAACATATTGTTTTGTCACCTGTCAGTTAATTAGTTGCCCACTGTCATGGAGTGTGGGCATACACAGCCTAATTTGTAATGCAGCATCAATCTCAAGGTGAACAAAAGTTAAACTGCTCTTAACCACTCTTATAATTCCCCTCTTAATTAGGGTTTGGATGTGTGTATGTTCAAACTTTATAATTGGGACAAAAATGACTCCTAACTGTGGTTAAATCAAAAAAATATAACTAAGAACAACATTTTTCCTGTCCCCATTTTGAAAAAGTGTTAGCTTTAGGGCAAAACTTCAAAGTTGGGTATGGTTGCAATTAGGGTTTGGGGTTGGCATTACCAGTTAAGTTTAGGCATTAGGGCTAGGTTAATTTAGACCAACACTATGTATATGACAGAAACTCCTCCCATGGATTCATACAACTGACTTGCTGTCCACGAGTTAGCACTTCTTTTGTTTTCACAGACGTTGACTCAAACTATGAAAATATAATGTATCCAAAAAAGTAGGTTATTCAACCACCCATCCAAGCCAAACAGCCAGTGAAGAAATGTCACTGTGTGCAGATCTACACAGTCAGCTAAAATAAGTGCTTACGTAAGAACTGAGCTACCATTCCAATTTCCTCACACACTAAACACCCCATTACCATATGTAATGTTCATGGTGTATTTCTAGAAAGGTAACTCCTTCACCTCCATGCTCCATCTGGCATGGGTGTGACATTGTAAATGATCAGAACATGCATGTTCCTCCTAAGAGCCTTCACTACACAGAGGGATCTCACAAAAGCAAGGGAGTGAACCACCCCTCAAGCTGAGAATACAGGTCGCCTATGGTATCATAGACATACAGTCATTGAGTGGGTTATAGTACAGCAGCCTAGACGTAGTAAGGTCTCCTTTCAGTTGGGATACCAACACATCTCTGGGTAGTGTGGACCCTTCATTGCCGCCAAGGACATTCTACATCAAGCCCCTTGTATGACTGCATCTACTGATGTTTTTACAGACCACCTATGACTTTGTCTTTTTCCAAATGAGGCTCTGCCAGGATGGAAAACTAAATATGAAATGTGCTAAATAGATATTTCAGATGGATGAAAAAACTATAAAGCTGTCTTTTCCCATAAATACATCAAGATAACATAACAAGCAGGCAGCTTGTTTTCCAAGCTGCTTTGGGAGGCGGAGGTAGAGGAGACATGGAGACTAATTACTGTGTAAAGAAGCCCTGCAGATATGATATGTCTAGTAAAATACTACATCTCTCAGTCTAGAGACTTGTAAGGATAGATTAAAGAAACAAACAAAAACATGCATATGCAAACTATTTGGTCACTACCCTGCTCAAAAAGAGTACACTACAAAGATAACAGGTCATCATTTGAGATGAGTATTGTTTCCAAGAAACAGGAAATATTAGCAAAGCAGCACTAAAGTTATTAATGCAGCAACTTAACATATTTCTTTTTTATCTACACTAATGTAGGATCACTAAAGATGTAGTAGCTGTTGATTGTGTAATCTAGGAGGGTTTTTCGGGAAATGTGCTTGAACATTGTTGGCACGAGGAACAGAATTCAGCAATGACAAAGCTTTCAATATGACGTCAGAATGGGTTGGCTACTTAAAAGAAATGAATCATGAGGCTAGCATTTCTGTAAAATACTTTTACAAGAGCGTAAACATTTCTTCCACTTGTATGCATTCATAAACATGTCTTCTGCATGTAGCTGTTTTCATAAACGTGACTGCATGTTCCAAAGTGCTCTCTCGTAAATGGAAATAGTATTGCTCTGCCAGTAAGATAGTAGTATGGTGGGCTAAAGAGTCCCTTCATTCCAAAACTATGATTGTGAAATGTGCAGTAACATATTTATGTACTGTGTGAAATATATATATGCATTTTTGGATTAGAGGAATTATTGAAATGATTCCAGACTTCAGAATATAAAAGACAATGTATCTTGTTCCATGCTGTGCTGTGCTATTTGTTATAATTCTGATTGAGTTTTGGCTACATTGGTTTAACGTATCCAGTTATTTTCAGATTTGATTGTCTGCTTTATCAGACATTTCATAAAAATCTAGTAACTTCTGCTATGGCAACGGTTGTATTTGTCGTCTGCACTCCATTACGGTTTTCATCCCTTACCAACTCTTAATGGATTGGTCACGCCAAACATTTATAATGTGACAATAGTGACAGCGAGTGGCCAAAAAGGAGGAACGGACCTCTGACCAGGCTATTACATTGACCCATGATTACAGAAATTGAATTTCCCAGCAACACCATACTAGCTGACACTGCAGCTGTGAGGGGAATTGCTCAGTTTTTCATTGCAGGAATTTTGGAGGATTAATGCATTTTCTCTGACAAATTATCCAGTCTTATTTGACTCAAATATTTGAAGAGGTTAGGTTGGAATGTGGGGGCTAGTTGGTCACACTGGTTTCAGATATAGAACAGCTTCCAGAAATGACATTACTGAGTTGATGTTGGCATCGAAACACTTCTTTCAGAGGTGCTTATTTGCAATTGCATTGCCCAGTGTTGAGTGACTGCAAGGAAAATAATAATTTAGAGATTGTTACAGGTAATTGCTTTAACTGCATGTTGAAAGCTGAAACATGGTTCTATAGATTAATCCAAGTCTACAGTGTCGGAATTAGGTGTTAATGTTTTGGATACTGATTCAGAATGTCTTCAACTTGGATGGTGGGAGTGTTTTGTTTACAGTACCATGACCTAATGTTTTATATGTCTATTGCAAATATTTTATTGGTGGCAAAGTTTAATCTATTTTGGGAACCCTATTATTTAAAGGACTAAGCACAGGATGGACATAAAACATATAGTTACTGGAAAAGAAAACCTTCATGACATCATATTCTAAAACTGTCTGTAATTCAAAAACAGATGGCAGTTGGTGTCCGGGTTTTGATTGAATTCTTTGTTTTACCAGAGAGCAATTAGTTAGACTATTAAGCAAAAGCAGACATTTTAATTGGCAAGATTGCCAAACCAAAAGTACTTTGGGGGCAGGACATGGGGAAAAGTTTTGGGACTACATTGAATGAAATGTCAAATTGACTTAAATGTCTCACATGTACAAATGTCTTCCACAATCCCATGAAATCAATGACAGAATAACTGTTAGAAACTAGTTAGGCCTCTCAGTGTTCACATCAGACACATCTATTGAGGCTTTGTTGTCCCTCACAACGAAATCAGGGATAGGATAAGATCTGCAAACGTTCAAACATACAGTGAAATATTTTCAAGAACACTTTGTGCCATGAAGATCCACAATATGATTACTTTGTTTTGCCAAAAGTCACGCGGTATGTTTACACGTTTTGATCATTGGAACACATAGGAACATATGGCTGTAAAAAGGTGTTGTTCAACAAAAAATGTATATGTGTTCTTAATGGATATATTGTGGAAATAAGTTGCATGATCTGCAGTTCACCCAATCAATACTCTTGGTACAAATATCATGGATGGGTGCATAATTCAAACATGTAAAATTCTCCTTTTATGTTGTTGGCTACTGATGAGGCTCCATAAAACAAGACAGCTATACCATTACTATACCCTTAAACACAAAGAATGTCTTTCTTTTACTGGAGTTAGAGGAATGGTTTTGATGCCTTTGAAGGCCCATGCATGGATTAACATCAGAGAACTGCCTCACTTTTAAAACCTCCAGGCTCAGCCTTGGTTCAAAGATCCATAAAACACAACATTTGGACCTGGTAAAGAAAATAGAAAACACCCTTATGTTACAACAAAACATTTGCTGCCAAATATTTGCATTGTAATTCTAAATAACCCTTTACAGGTATAGTCAGGATGTGGAGTTGCATCCTGAAAACAATAAATACTGCAGTAATGTCCAAAAGGTTACAGATGTGTAGAGGAGATCAGAATGTCTACCAAATCTACTGCCTGGCAACTCTTCAAACTTTATATATTCCCCTTTTCTGGTTTCTTTTTCCAGAAGATTCCTTAGGGCAGTGACACTGACCAGTGATAGGTATGGTAATGCTGGTACTGAACCAGTCTATAGTCACACACATAGTCCGTGGCAGCTTGTTCTGTGGCCTGGAAATTACAATAGTATTTGGCATAACCAAAACATACTGGGCTATATAAACCATTCTTTATTATCTACAGTATATATTCACTGCATTGTTTGGATAACTGGCCTATTATTTGACCAATAAACAATTTAATATATCTGAGATTTCTAATGGGCATCTGAGATTTATTTTATGCTAATACTTCTGAAGTCATATTTTGAAGGCTAAGTTCACATCTGAGATTAATTTTGCATGCCAAAGCCATTACTAAAACCAGATTGGGTCAGGGCAGGCCTAGATCTGTTTAATACTCCCCAAGGTTTTAGCATGCCTTTCTATTGATTTAAACAACAACATGTTGTGCTGTTTGTTAAGATCATTATAACCCGATCACATAAAAGCAGTGAAATATTTAAAACATCATGACATTATCTACTTTTTCCCAAATATCTAGGAATGTACAGTAGAATGACCTATGTCTATTCTAAGACACATTTTTATTTTAACGGTGCAATGTGAAACCACAAATATTTTATGTTATTTTTCCAGTATTATGAGAAATAATCTTTCCCATTGTGTGTGCCATGGCAATTTTGCTAAATCAACAAAATATTTGGCAAACAAATGATTTTCTTTTGACAGTTGTCACGTCTCCCTCTGAGGACGTGCCCCCTCCTCGCTCGGGCAGGTTCCGGCGTTCGGCGGCATCGGCTCTCTAGCTGCCACCGTTCCCCTGTCCCTTCCTTTTGTGTTGTTTGTTTGTGATGTCCCGTGTCTTCACGAACGCACCTCCTCATTGCACACACCTGTTGCTTGTTTGTCTCTGTATATATTTGCCTGTGTGCGTCCTGTTCAGTGTTGGTTATTGTTACGTGTGATTGTGTTCTGTGTAGCTGATATTCTTATTTTTCGTTTGCTATATATATTACGTACACAACGTTTGCATTCAATGACTGCCTTTGGCTGTAAAACCTGCCTCGATTAGTAGTATGGTTGGGTACATTGCCCTGCTGCAAGGTGAGGAGTCTTTCTTCCATGTGCCATGCAATGGGTTTTTAGGCATTTGGCTGAATCTGAGCACACAAAGTCTGTTCTATTCAGAATTCATTGTACTACTTCCAACAGCAGGTAAATCATCAATTATGACAAGTTAGCATGTTTCAGTGACATGCCCTGAACATATCACCCTGCAATATTTCTGTGAACTCTACATGTTCATTTGTTGTATTTCTTAGGCCATCCTGTTTTTGAGGCTTACCAGAGGATTTTCACCTTGCAGTCAGGCCTCTGTAGTTTATCTGGTGAAGTCCTCTGCAAAAGGTAGTGACTGACAAGTGACTTACTGTCTTTGATTGAATTATTCTGTATTCTGCATTCACCATCATGATGCACTTAAATGATGCAAATTGCATTGACACTTCCTTGGTACTGGGGTTGTCAGACACCAGCAACCGACTCCTAGTGCAAATGCAAACCCTAGGACTAAGAACAGACATTGACTACTCTCTTGAGCAAAAAACTAAACCCATGACTAATAGGAGACAGCTGGGCAGCCAATACTTTAGGTACCCTTAAAATGGGAAACAATATACAAAATGTACTGTTATTTCTAAATGGTTCATTATAATATAGATATACATACCGCCAGATTATTGCTAACAGTGTGTAATTTAACCCCACCATCACTGTCTCATTTAAAATCCAAAGTGCTGGAATACAGAACCAAAACAGCACAACACTCTGTACTGTGTAAATACTTGACTGCACTGTATAATTCCATTGTCAACATGAGTTGTTAAGGTATGTACTTTCAATTAATTTTGGATAATGTACAAACCATTTCAGGCATAAACCTCACAGACAGTTAGTTTGAATGGTCAGTAAATGGTTTGTGTAATATTTTAGCATCAGGGATCCCATTCTTTCCATATGAAGATGTAAAATCAACTTGCCCAAGAACAACTCTAATCTTTTTGACAGCCATGAGATTCTTGCATGCCATGATAAACATTGACTTTAAACATCTACAAGTTATTCTGTCTGGCATAGCATCTCTTGTTTCTGTTTTTAACTAAAACAATAGTGTGTTACCCATTGCAACTATAGTAATGTCTGCTAATCCACTGAAACTTAAGTACGGTGTTTCAACCCTATGAAACTGAAGTACATTGTGTTAACCCCTTGAACTTAGGTACGGTATGTCAACCAATTGAAACTGTTGCTATATCATATCAAAAATCTAAATCATGTCACTAAAGGATCTAAGGGGGTTTTGCATGAATGAATGGTCTCAAACCCTTACTGTGGCCTCCCATCAGAAATAATAGGAAAGTTCTCTGTGCAGTTATCTTGGCAAGGGAATGGTGCATACAATACTGAATGCAGGAATGTTTTTGAAACATTTTTCTAATTAGGATTTATTTCTGCTTTAACATTAATTAAAGGTTCGATTTCTCTCATATTTGAGCATAGAATTAAGGTGATAAAGACCCATGGCATATATTAAAATTGACAATTGACAATCATTGTGGACATTTTTTGCAATGATGCCTTGTATGTGGTTTCTCATTTGGTTTCTGCAGTATGTGTATATGCCAAGGGTATTTTTGCATTTGAGGCCCTACTTGGGAGAGAACCAGACTGGGAGTAATCACTCTAAAGAAGGTCCCATCTAAAATACAAAAAAATTCAAAAACACTCCAGACAAGATTTTATTTTCTTTATTTATGTAACATGTTTATGTACAGATCAATGGCAGCAAGACACTGCAGACATTCACATTTTGAGTATTATTGATAGTGCTATGATGGATCAGCATGATGGATCAGTATGATGGATCAGCATGATGTATCAGCAATACTGAACGAAACAATCAAAATACATGTTTATCAAGCCACTATTTTCATTTTCAAAATGTGAGGCTACACAAAGTTGCCTGAAACTCAACCCTAAACTTAAATTCTACTCTTTTATTCCACTCTTTTTATTGCCATCCTCTAATCAGGGACGTACATAAACCTAGGACACCAGGTGGGGGAAATTTATGATGAGGTGGAACAGAAAACCAGCAGGATCTGGACCTTGTAGGTTAAGAGTTGAATACCTCTGATCTAGTGGGATGGTAATTGAAGACTGCATGGACAAAAAAAGAACAATTTACTTTGGTCTAATATTATCTAACATCATATACAAATGTAGAGGATTTTATTTTCAGAGCAACTACTTAAATGTTTGAGCAATTTGGTTGAAATACAGAACAATGCATGTTGCATGACAAATAAATGGTGGTATAAAGTACATTTCATATACTGTACCATTAGGCAGAATTAATCTTGAGTCAGATGATGCAGTTGATGTATGGGAATTTATAAAGTAAAACAAAGTGATAAACAAAGTAGGCAAATGTGACAGTGAATGTATTGTGAACAGACAATTAGTTGAAGGCTTGCAACCATACTATTGTCAATGAGTTATTCAATTACCTTATTCCACGCCTTATATACAATGTGGCTTTTAAAGCTAAAATGCAAGTAATAATTGATTCTGTATAATCTATTCAATATAATATACTTATTAATTCCATGATCTACTAATACATGTTCAGAACAAGAGCATCAAGTCCATCCATTTCGGCAGACCTTACTGATGTTGTCGTATTTTTACTGCATTCTCTAGGAGGGTGGAACACATATCTACATGCACAAAGTGAAAAATTGTCTTAGTAGAGGAGAAACGGGTTGCAGTGTCATCTACTTTTTCAGATAATGGGGAACCCAACCTGATATCAGGAGGTATCAATAACCACACTTTAACCAAATGGATGACAAAAAATGTAAAGCAGGACTGTAAATATACAAAGATAGATATATGAACAAAAACAACAAAAAGCTAAATACATTTGGGTTGTTTGGTTGTGCAAGTTCTTATGGGTCATGATAATGAGATGCTTAGAAAAAATGCCAGCCTGATTATTTAAAGACATTCTCAAATTCTGGACACCTGTGGGTCTTCAGTTTCTTCACAGCCTTTTTGAACTCTTTGCTGGACTTATCCCATTTGTGGATGCCAGTAAGAAGGAACTGCTTGTCCACCTTGCGTCCCATGATCAGGTAGTTGTTGCCCAGGTTGTCCAGCTGCTGGCAGGGGCAATCCGCTCCGTTCTTCAGGTACAGAACCAGTTTCTTTAGATCTTTCATCTTCAAGTTGCCCAATTTCAACATCTTCTTCCTTTTCTGAAGAATCACCTTGCGGTCCGTGCCTTCTCGTCTCACCTCCTTGATCTTGGTCCTGATAGCTGCAATCAAAGTAGGTATTTATTTAAACAACAACATGTCACTATGTTACAATACATGTGTAGCCTGTGGGCTCACTAAGCATGTTCCATCAGATCAATGTGTAGCCTGGAGGTCACTAGTCCCTTGACCTGTGCTGATATTTCATATAATCCTTGTGTATGCATTGTGCCAAACCCAGGGCGCTGAGGCAAGAAAGCATGTAGATGTGTTGCAGAGCAAGTGGTATCAGTTGTTAGATGCCTAAGCCCCAGACAATAAGCACCCATAAGGAACAATGAAGAGTACTGCTGAGAGAATTTAGGTGACTGAGACGGCATCTCAAATTGTACCCTAGTCACTACATGGGTAACTGCTTTTAATCTAAGTACCCTTTTTATATCTTATTGTACATCAGTGAAGGATGTCAGCTCTCTTAAATGTTTAATACATAATGTGTAGTGAAAAATTTCATTTTCGTATATTTATTTTTCATCAAAGCGTTACTGGAATTTTCAATCTAAACACCACCCTTATGTGAAACTAACCCCACCAATACTGGTCACTGAACACAGCTATAATACATTGTACCACTGTGCCCTTGATATGTTGAAGTACTGCCAACATTTTAGATGCATCAAATGTCTGAAAAATAATCTTGATTTTTGTATTTGTATTTTTTTTAACTTTTATCTCTCTCCAAATCTCACACGGGCCTCTGATCTGTCTTAATCGGTCCAATCTTTCACTAAACTCTATTTAACCTCCTAATCTCTTTGTGTCCTTCTCCTCCTCTCTAGAAAGGGTGCACGAGTCAAACCCATGGTGGTCTAAATCTCAGCCTTAATGGACATGTCCCAAATAGCACACTGGTGCAGTACTTTGACCTGGGCTCACAGGGGACCAAATACGAATATAGTGCCATTTGGGATACAACCAGCCTGCATGGATGGATATAGGCATACATCTTGAACTGCCCACACAGATGGGAAGTAGGCTTCTGCCGAAGTGCAATGGTAATACAGAAATTTTCACCTGCACTTGGTAAATTTACTTTTTCCAGAGATTAGGTGTGGTCTTAATAATTAAAATTAAAAAAATAAACAATATTGTCAATGTAGTTTACAGGAAGAGATAAAGATGTATAGGCTAAAATGTCTCTCAATAAGCCTCCCACTTAAAATGCATCATGTTCCTCTACAAAAATGAATAGCGATAGACTACTATATATGATTCTATAGAATCCTATAACCATAGATACCCAGTTTCAGTGTTCATCTATTGCCCCTCTATCTTCCCATTGCCAATTAAAATATTAGAAAAGAAAAGTCCCAGTGGTTTTCCAGGTATTAACAGCGCACATGTAAGGGATTAGGACCTTTATCCTCCGTCTCTGGACCCTGAAAATTCTCTGTGAGGAGGGCTTAGTGTTAAAAGTAATAAAAACGGGCAGCTTTTATGATTAGCAGGTCATAAAAGAGAAGGTCTAGCCCCCCCAACCACTTTATCTAGATAAATCCAGCTTAAACTCTTTGCTGAACTTTCTTTGCACCTTGTGGTGTTTGTAATCTCCCTAGCCAGCCAAATTGTACAGTGACTGACCAGGTAGACTATGGTTTCAACAGTGTCAAAATGCTCAGTCATTAGTTAGGCTTCAACCCGATTGGCAGAAGTATAGAAAAATGCATAAATAAATACGCAAATCATCCAATCAATGATGCAGTGGGAGATGACAAACCACACGATCACAGTTTCAGTTCTACTGATATTTTCATTTAAAAAAAACAAATTGTATTAATCAACCAAATGTACCCAATATGGTCTCTGTATCCAGCAGTTTTAAGATATCAAGGTGAGTGAATGTCAGCTGTCCCTAATCAGATAGAAATAAAAAAAAGAAACAAAGTTTGTATTAAACTTCAATGTGTATGGCAACTACATTATACTGTTTATAAGCTGTAGTGTTAATGCCTGCCGGTTTTCTACCAGATTCGACGTTAGCCACAGTAGTACTTAGTTAGTCCTGTAGCCAATTCTGTATTCGCCGGACAGACAGTTGTCAGGTAACTCATAAAATAATAAAGTAGCTGTATCAGTAACTTATATAGTAAACAATGCCAAGCTAGCTATGTAGCAAATGGTAACCGACTAAAGGTTAATTAACGTTAGGCAAAGTGAGCTAGTAGTAGCTAGCTAGTTAGCCAATTGTCGTAAATATAGGGAGGTTGCGATATATTCCTGTAGACTAACGTAGATACCTCGCTAGATAAGCTAGAAATATGCTTGTTGTACTTGCTCTCTCCTTATCCTTTCAGACTGATTCTTCTCTATTTGCGTTTTGCTAGTGTTCTTGTCACTAACGGTTGCATGAAACGGTACCTGCAGCCCATTCAGGTTGCACAGGCAGTCCGGCTCCTCTAGGATGGCTTATCCATATGTCACGATAAGATGAGCCATTTCAGGAGAGGCGCTGGACAGGACTTTAGAAGGGCATCAACCCAGCAGCAGGACTCGTATCTGCTCCTTCGTGCGAGGAAGAACAAGAGTGGAGCACTACCAGAGAACTACAAAATTACCTCCAGCAATAATTTTGACCAAACTGTCAAAATGATCAGGTATAAGATCCCCCAGGACATCATCCACCGTCTCATGAGGAACATGCAGACTATTGATATATTAACATGAGTAGCCGTGATGAAATTTCAATTGTTTACTTTACTTAGTTGTGAGTTTGAATCCAGCCCTCAATTGGTTGGTGATTTTGGTTTCCATTGACTGTTGTTACGTCATGTTGAACCAGTAAACATATGGATCTTGAATATGTTTCATTTCATCAAGACCGGATGTGTCATTTAAGTGTTCCCTTACTTTTTTGGAGCAGTGTACATTTATATCAATGTATCAAATTAGTAAAATAGGGCTGGAATAATTAAAGGCTGGATTGCTTTTTGCTTTATAGTACCATAGTTGCGGTAGATTAATTCCCAAATGAGGATGACAGTTTTGCTCAAAGACAAAGGAAAGGGATGGCTTCCATATAAACCCTGAAGAGATTGTGGAAAGCAGTGATCTCGCATGAAGTTCCCGACCTCGAGACATGTGACGTGTACTCCATGGGGATATTGAAGACCAAGGGGGCGTCCATTTACTGAATATTTCTACATTTACATTTTTTATAAAAACTGATAAGCTTCTGTTTTGTTTGAATTCAGATTCGTATGACCAGGCACAGTGCCTGGTGCGGGCAAAACAATAGTTTAGGGCTTGAAACAGTACCAGAGACCACACAAAAAACAGTGAATGTAAGATTTAGAATTGAAGATAAAGGTCATTTGTGTAAACACCATTACACAACTGTTGTTGCACTTTATGCTTGCTGTCTTTCCCAGGCGAAATCCAAAGTACGACCAGACTGACTCAGAAGAGTCTGATGCTTGTGATAAGCGTTTCCCTGAGAGTAGAAGCCCCAAAGTCTTTTCACAAGTCTTTCCTTTCTCCATTGTTGGTCATATGTCTGGTTAGCTTAAATCCCCCTTGAGATACTGAATACTCAGGAAAATGTGGGAAGTTAATTTAAAAGAAAATTTAGGTTAGATTTGCTGTCCCATTGTTCAACCGCAAGGTTATGGTGTTTTTCTCAATTTACTTTGAAACTCAGCCAAATTAGAAAGCATGTTCGTTTTCATTCGTTTTCAAATGATGCACTTCACTTGTAAAATACACTAAACCCCAGCAGCTAGATTTGATGTAATTTGTTCTGATTATTCTTCTGTTTACAACAGTGTCTGGAGAGAGACCAGAGGCCAACCTGCCTGCATTCCAAAGAAAGTGGGGTTAAACATACATAATATTTACATTGTAGTGTACATTGTAACATACATGTTCTTACAATTCTGTATTGTATGCAACCCAAGTTAGTAAAAATATCTGTTTCTACATATTTGTGTTTATCACAAAATGTCAAAACAGGATGCAGGACGGAAAGCAGCTACCAATATATTTGGTTTTAAGTTAGACAGATATTCATGAATGTGTCCTAATTCACTTGCTTTTGTGTACACTTTATCAGAGGTTCCAGTCATTCCTGACTGGACCCTACTGCTCACCAGTCTGATTCTAAATGCAATATATCATGCATGTCCCTTCTGTACCTTTCTTCAAAATTAGACTTGCAGTACTGTGCAAAAGTCCATATGCTGTCCGAAAGGTAACTGATGTCTTATAAGGTATCTAGCCATTTTCCATGATAAACCTAGAAAGCTTTGTACATTTCTCCAGAGGATTTTGCTATGACTTGGATTGTGACAGGAAAGTGTGGAAAGATAGAGGGGAGTGGTGTTTCTGAAAGAGCAGTGGACCAGATTCAAACTCATGCTGCAGTGCACATGTGTCACAGACACAGTTCTTTTGACTTTTTATTATATTGACGTTTACTTGTACTCATTCTATATAGGGTTTTTATGAGGAAATAAGCACTTAGTGCTCAGATAAACAGTTTTAAACGATGTTGTCGTGTGGCCTAGGACTTTTGCACACAACTGTACATTTACTAATGAATGGGTTTCCGTTTTTTGACATAACTTGCACAATAATGTGTGTTTAGATTTCCACAGGCTGATTCTTCAGGACCTGAGGGAATTGGCAGAGGAAGTAAGGGAGTTGTGCCACCACACAACCTACCGCAGCTGACTAATTGTGGAACATCTGGGGGTCCCAGAAGTTTGAGTACCACTGCATTAAACTATGTTCCATGATTTGGTAGCAATAAAAAAGAACCCAGGAGGCAGAGATACAACAGAAGGAAATCTCCAGGAAATGCAATCAAAATGCATGAGGGGGGTAGAAGACAAAAGACTTGATTAGCACACGTAAGCTTTTTGTTTTTGTTTCACGCCTTACAGTGCAATGCACATTTCCCTGTATGTATATCTATAATAGATTGAACTATTACAGTTTTATCAGATGTTTTACTCCACTCTACTATCTTTTGAAACTGTTTTTGGATGTACTGTACATAAGACTATATCCTATATTGTTTTAGTAATTATAATCTGTTTACAATTAAACATTCTGTGTTTACTGTACATTACGTTATTATAATTTTTTTATATACAGGTCTAAAACAAAATATGAGACCACTGTGTAAGGGTTCAACTTGCAGTGGTCTCTGAAATGTTTTCTCACTCACTTTGAATATTGGATTAATTGTCACATGAGTTCTTGCATGTACAAATATTGGGCCAGGAGATAATTTCTGTGGTTAAAGTGTAGACTGCCACTGGTGGGCCACTTGTATAACGATGAGCAAAACACCAGCTAGCCAATGGCGGCCCAGGTGGGCCTCTCAATGTGCCGCCAATGGGATCTGCCCATTGGTCACATGCTAGGTGGGATGTCCTTAAGGATGACAGAATAGGATACTTGATAATTATTGAAAATGAGCATAAAGTATTAAATGAGCACTTCTCAGAGTTGTACTGAAAGGACCAGAGAACAAAATAATTGAAATACATCTCTGTTAACTTTGATGTTATGATTACTCTATCAATATTTGCCCCTAATTGCAACTGCCATTTTCTTTATTGACACAAAAAGTGTTTTTTAGAGACATTTTGTTCTACTTATGTAGTAATAAAGAAAGTCAATTTGAATTGGATTGAAATGCATTTACTGATTAGTAGTGTCTACTAATTCGCCTACAATGTAGGTTACTATTTAAACTAATACAATGGGGCATGTGATTCAGAAAACACAAAACTATAATCTGACAGTGGTTACAACAATTTCAACATTATCTGTGAGGAAATGGGAAACAATGCATAAAACACAAGCTTCAACCTTCATTTTATCTTTCACATCTAAGGTTAAGACAAAGCACTCAAACTATCCATCAATCATCAATGCTGTAAAGTTTCTTGACATCTAGGCTGTAACCTTTGTCCCCAACCCTTGACCTGATTTCCTGTTCTGGTTTAGAGGGCGAGACAGGCTTTCAGCCAGCTCAGATGGTGTCATAAACCCAGCAGGAGCTGGGGCTGAGCCCATCACATTCATAGAACGTGTCTGACCCGAGAACTAATAAATATATCATAAATGCCACCCTTTTCCCTTTATAGTGCGCTACTTTTGACCAAAAAGAGCCAGGGCTAGGGCGAGTGCAGTATTGGTTGTTGCTCTAGCTTTGAGGAAGGTTGGCTGGTGCGACAGCCTTGAAATGTACCACCAATGAAAAAGTTGAGCAGGTTGGGTTTAAATTGTTCTTGAGTTTTAACAAAGAGCTGCGTTAATAAAAGTTTAAGTTCAGAGATCAGTCATGATGTGAACAAAGTGCTGAAAGGGATGTATCATAAAAACATCAGCATTAGGACCTCTGAAGAACCAGGGGCTGCGGGGGGTTCAGCATCTCCAATGCTTTTTAAAATTGTATTTTCCTTGTGGTTCATCTTGGCCACCAACAAAATGAACACTTCTCTTTTCCTCTGTAACTCTTGCAAACATACACTCTTTTTCATTTGGATTGTCCTATATTCGATTAAAAAGTATGAAAAGCTCCCTTGTCTAGGCTCAAAATCCTCAAACTTGAGCAAAAAGGCCTAACATTTTCAAAATGTGATTGAGAGATTGTAAGGAACCAATAATGGATGACTTCGAACAACAGCACAAAATAGTAAGCCTCCTTTGACACTAAACTTTTATGATAAATGAGAACAGACCCTTCGCAATACGATGTTTCCAGGAACTGAGCGTTTCAGTGAGCAAAAATGCTCCTTCTGTGCCAGCATAGGCACACTTCTAAAATGATCAGTCCATGAAGATGAATAAAACTGACCTCTGAGTCACAGATTAGTCCATCTAACTGCCCCTGACTGTGGAAGTCTATCAACCTGTTTGAAGTGAGGCCAGTTTTATGTACATATAGCTACATACAGTACTTTGTGAAAGTCTTACTACTACACAACTACATTATTCTAATAGACATTGTGTCTTTATCTAAAAGGAGTTGGGACTTTGTGGGGTAGAATTTAACCATCATTGTCATGCTCAGCGTAGCAGGATAAGCTTTGACATGAACCGTCAAAGATAATATGACAACATGACAATAAAATAACATTTGTCTTAATCAAGGATGAAAAAGACCAACACGGTGCAATTCCTATTTGGTAAAATAGGGAGGTTTTCTGGGAACAAACAAAGTTTAGGCCCAAATAAATGGGACAATCATTTTAAAACAAAATATCACAGCTGTTTAATTGCATACAAAGCAAAACATTCTAACAGCCGGTGCTGTACTGCATTTACACACCTTTAAAGAAATGTCAAGCCACCAGACAAATAATATGGATATGGACCAATAGGAATGAATCTTTAACATATAACCCTCCTGACACCTCCAGAAGACCAGCCCAAGGAATAAACATCCCCATTCAAAGCTCTAAACACCTGTCAAAAATAGACTTCAAGGCCCCAATTAATTAGTTAGGGTATTAGGATTTATAATGGTTTGACAAACCATAACATTTATTCACAGAGATTAAAAACTCCCCAAATCTTTTTTGTAGTGGATAAAGTAACTAATTTAGCTAATTGATCCTACTAATCCCCAAGAGGTGATCTCTCAAGATTGTTCACATTCATACATTTGGTCAGTTCAGTGTGATACATCAATATAATTGGCCTAAAGGAATGTTTCCCCAGAGTATACAAATCGTAAATCTTTTCAATAACTCATACTAATCCCGTTGTTACCCTAAGTACTGTCAAAAGTTTTATGTGGATTACATTTTGGTCAAAGCCATTATGTATTGTATGTGTGTATTATGTGTGATTGGCTGAAAAGTAGGTCTAAAATAGTAAAGTATCATCCAACTAGCATTAAATTGTGAACTTCAAACATTTCTTTACTGAAATTATGTATGGACCTTTGACATATATGTTAGTTCTCTTACACGCTAGGGTTAAAAAAAGTATGTTTAATTTTCAAGAATTGGAAAATTTATCGTCAATTGTAGCTAAATCCATGAGCCTTTAAACTAAACATAAGAATGATTGTGCAACAATAACTTTTCTAACAGTTAATCTAAAGTACTATAACTTGCTTTTCTTTTCAATCCAAATAGGCCGATTAGCCAGCTTGACCCCTCTAAAATCCTTTCTTTCAAGAACAGACAAAAAGATGATTGTTCAGAGCTATGTTCTCTATGGCCCATCCTCTATAGCTGGGATAAAGCCCCAAGCTTATTACAGGAACCCGAAAGTCCAAAGTTGTGGAACACATTTACAGGAAAAACCTTGTGGCCAGAGTGTCAATTTAACTTCTGTGGTTTTTGTGTCAAGACAACAAGTCTGAAAACTCCCGTCTGTGTGTCTCAAACGCATTTGTGTGTCGTGTTTTCAGTGCGTAGACGGCAGGGTCAGTTGATGCTTACCAAACTCGCTGGCACACATGTGCTCTAGAATGGCGTCTGTTTTCATTTCATTGTCACATGGTGGGCAGATGGAGGAGGAACCTGTGGAAAGAGAAAACATTTTATTTTGTACAGAGCAGGAAAGGTAGCACAAAAACAACTATCAACCAGGTAAAAATGCACCCATCGCACAAACAAGAGGCTTGTAAATTCCTTGGGGCCTTTCCCAGAATTCCAATAAATCCAATGAAGATCAGAAGTTAAAAAGCAAGGAAATATGGTGTCCACATAACCGGTAATTTTTGACACATTACTTAGGTTCTGCCACCCTTATCAAGTGGATGTATGAACTCAGTGGCCAGTGTACCCAGTTAAAAAAAACTAATGATTGATCCTACAGAAGGTGTACCATTACAAGTACCATTGTAAGTACCATTGTAATGGGCTTGCAATGTAAAGCAGGCTTGCAGGCGTTTATTTATTGTTTGAATGGTCAGAACAAGTGATCTAACACACTTTGTGTTACAGTCTGTGCCAGGTGGCCTGGTTTCAGTATCCTGGGCTTCACAACCGTCACCAGGTTCCACTCGCATTAGGTACAAAGAAGTAGCAGCTCCAGTGGGCTACAGCACATGGATGTTTTACTCCAACATGTACTGGAGCAGATCTGCTCAGAAAGCAGAAATGAATGTGATTGTTTGAGCCAATAGAGAGTAATGTCATGGATGTTTTTTTATCAACTCCACTTTTTTGTCAGTAATGCCCAGTGGACAAATTGGGAAATTGGATAAAGGTAAGGTTAAGAAAAGGATAAAGTAAGGACAAGTTTAAGGTAGGATTAAGGTTAGGGTAAGGATAATGGTTAATGTAAGGATAAGGTTAATCTATTGATGAAGGTCAATGTAAGGATAAGGTTAAGGTCAGGATAAGTTTAAGGTTAATGTAAGGATAAGGTTATGGTAAGGTTAAGGTTAATGTAAGGATGAGGTTATGGTAACAATAAAGGTTCATGTAAGGATAAGGTTATGGTAAGGATGAAGTTCAATGTAAGGATAAGGTTTGGTAAGGATAAAGGTTATTGTAAGGATAACTTTATGGTAAGGGTTTTGGGGTGGGACAAGCAAATCATTTTCCTCTCAAAGCATTTGCCCTTGTGAAATGCAAGTTGTGCCCTCTATTAGCGATGTCCACTGCTCACTCCTGCTGCAGCTGTTTGAATTAATCATGTATTGGACAAGTGACTAATACATTGCATCCACATCATTTTGATAGAGGGCAAATTTAGCATTTCAAGATTCATGTTCATTTAAATGGAAGGGAATTGTAGCTGTTGGATATTGAATCCCTGATGGTCTGCAGAGTAGCTCATGTCCATGTAGAACTACATACACCAATTTCCCATGCTGGTCACCTTTTTTAAACCTACTGTAAGATCACTCCCTTTCAGTTGTATTTTTGTGTTTTACCTTATGTTTTCTGTTTCCTGTGGACACCTAGAAGAGCCTGCAAGACTAATGGGGATTCAAATATACCAATACATCTTACAATTACAGAAAATATACTGTACACTTGACTTGGCCCTTGCTCTTAGGCGTATTTATCAAAGTGAAGTTTGTTTTTGTCTGTGTTGTAATGTCTTCATAAACAGACAGATGATCTGTCTAACCTTACCTCAGTTTGGAATGTCCTTTTATAGCAGGCTATAACTACGGCCTCAAGGAAACAATGCTGCTCGCTGTTTGCTAGATTTAGCAAATGATAGGGGATAGCAGGCTTCTCAGTATCTAACACTGATCCTTAATCTGCCATAATTGAGTGGTTGGTTTTGATCTCTTGGAATCTCTGCTAACTTGACACAATATTCTTTCCTGGAGGGCTGTTTTGCTATACGTTGTCCTAAAACACAAGTACATTCATACACAACCCCCCCCCCCCCCCACACACACACATACACAAAGACGTATGACTTATACTGAAGATTAATTATTTATAGACAATGCAGATGTAAACTATTCACAGTAGGAAGAAGATTTGAACACGTTACCAGTCACAGGAGCAACGTTTTTATGACATTTCAAGAATAATTTTTCAACAATTCTGACTGTATAGTCTGCAATGCCATACTCAGAGTCCAGAACCATTCATGAATATTTCATTAAAAACACTTGATAATTAAACAACCATTATTTCTCAACCTGCTTTGCAAAGCTTGCCTGTAAACCCTAAATCAACATTTGTAAGGCTGCTAGTGTTTCACATCCAAACTCTAAACAAATGGACAGATGGTAAAATAAATAAATACATATTTACACACACTTATCCTCTGCTGTTGTGGTTACCAGTTGTTCATTACGTGTTTGACAAATGCCTGTGAAAGTTACACCCAGGTGGAAAAAGCTTGTGAAAACAAGCACTGTTTGCAGTCAAACAGGCATTACTTTCAATTTCAACTTGTTTCAACTCTAAATACATTGTCTGCTGTTCAGCAACCGTAGAGGCTTTTCAAATCAGTCGTGAAAATATGCAACCTTCAAACACTGTTATTGTGCTTGTTTGTTTCATGAATTAACACCAAGACATTGTGGGATTGTTTTATTATGATTTCAACATCACTAACAAGGACATGTTCCACAAGAGCATTAACCTGCTGGTCAGTCAACAGTAATAAAATACAGTATTTATTTGCCCAGTGATGAAAGTGGAATGAAAACATAGCCAAACCTGTTGCTTGCTGGGATTTTGGCTAAACTGGGAAGATCTTTGAGTAACTCTTTTATTTTTAAATATGCTGACTATATTAAGCAGGCAACCTCTTGGGACAATATTTCCACCAAAGTTATCAACCTGGCTATTGGATAGTATTCAATATTTAGAAATATAATGGACAAATTGTTATCTTGAATGGGGAATTCTTTTCTATAATTTTTTTCCATATCCAGGTGGAAAAAAGGCCCATAGAGAATGTTTCAGTTCCTAAAAAGCACCCCATCCCCTATGTTACACACTACTGTTGACTAAAGCCCTGGTCAAATAGAGTGCACTAGGTAATAGGATGCCATTTGGGAAACAACTTGTGAAGCTTTCTGTGTGGTCCCCAAGCCCTTTCTCAGACTGCTGGGCTCTTGCCCACCCCTGCCCCCCACCCAACACATGTCCCAGTTACAGAGGGAACGTCTTCATACAGTAACTGCTTTGTAACTGCAACCCCACAGACTGAAAAATAGTTCTTCTTTCCATGGATGTCAGAATATTTTGAAATAGAGCTGATGCTTTTAGTGCTAAGCTAACACTGGTTTCCAACATCCATGTCATGCAACACTGATCAAAATGTAAGGAAGATAATGGATTTGTTTTATGTATAAACATTTTGCATAAGGTGGTTGAACATCCCTTTCTCTGGCCATCTAGAACAAATCATAGCAGCCTGTTCCCAGAGATATTTAATTCATTATTGCCATGGACACAGAAATACTGAGAAAATACTATAAACCATAACAGGAACTAATAAATTTGACAAAAATCTGTCCTTCAATTATGAAAGCCTTCAACAACATTTACACATAGATTTTTGTTGTATATTTATGATGTCATTTTTTACAAAATATGCCAGGCTCGTTTTCAACACCACGCTGTTAGATAGTTCTAGTCTTTTTAAACATAAATCAGTTCAGAAACTGAGACTTTATTCCAAATGGTGCCCGATTCGTTCCTTTGACCATAGCGCAAGGTGTTCTAGTGGAAAAGTAGTGCACTATGAAATAAGGTTTAGACATAATCTAAAGCCAAGTAACCCTGCAGCCTGGCAGCTTAAGGGCTCAATGTCTGTGGGAGTTCTGTATTCTTGAACATTTATTACATTACAAGAATTGATATGTGTTTGTTCCTCTGGTACACTAATGTATCTTCTATTGCAAGTAAGCTCTTGTTTCTGTCTGATAACTTTTTGGGTTCCTTAATTAAAATCGCAGTAGCTAAATGAGCAATACATCAAATTGAATCCAATTGCGTTTTAACCACAGCATTTTGATTTGAAATTTTTTTTGTTGCCGTTTGAGGAAGTATTCAAAACAGGAATCCTTGGAACAGAAACTCTATCATTCAAAAAATGAAGATGCTCATTGTTGATCTGTTTGCATTCCATATAAGACATCTGCATTTTCGTATCTGGAAAAGTTAAAGATTGATAACATTTAAAAGCTTGCAAATAGGTTTGTTGTTGCGAATGTTATCTATCTAAAAAACAAGTAACCTGTTTTCATGTTTCATTGTTGTTGTGTAGACCATGTGTATCATCCACTGAAGTTTTAGTTTTGTTTCTGCCTTCAGTTGAAATTTAACAAGCTCTTGAAAAGAGGGTGGTTGTGATTTCAATCACAGAAAAAGAATTCACAGAATATCCCAAACGACTGCATTTTTACAATTCATTGTATGCCAACTAATCCCTACAGAAAGATTTGCAAACGGTCCACTCTTCATAGGGTGTTTTGTTTGTCATGTCATATAAATAATGTTCATGATTTTAATGTTTTCTATAGAGCCTTGAGAGTTTAAATGAAAAACCGGGGATTTTATATTTCCATATATTCCAGATCATATATTTGTGTGGCCATATTTTATACGATTTAGTGCTTCAAAGCAATTATAACATTGCTTTAAATACATTTCCATAATGTTTTCATGCAGTGTAGTCAAAATGTTTGGGGAATCAACAACAAGCACAAATGTAAGGTAAATAGTAGTAATGTGTGAACATCCCCCCCAAATCTGAGGAAACATGACATGTATTCAAGAGCATGTCGTGTCTCAACCGATGACAAGCGCAACACAAAAACCTCAGAGGACTTAAAAAGCTCCAACATGGGATTAGCTTTTTTTTACATTAGACATATAATTGTTTTACAGTGATGTAGACTTGGATATCTACTGGTATGGAGAGACATTTTGATCATCTTCATCCCATTAACTCTTTGGTATTCAGGTCACGTTTGTCTAATGGGCAAATATGAGTAAAAGATTTTGTGATCGGACAGTAATCAAGAAATGTCTTGAAATAAGTTACTACTATCTTCTATGCAAAACTATTTCAACATATTTTTTACAGTAATGATAAATTAGCACTGACATTAAAGAGATGTTCTATTTGGTAAGGACAAAATAAATAGTTAATGCTTTGAAATAAAGAAATTCACTGTTCTCTCACATAACGTAATCTAGGAGTAATATAAGCAGTAATGGGAAAAGTTACCCCAAAAGGTCGAGAATGATTCATTTGCATGAGGTTTCACATAAACAACCAGACTCCTGAAACAACATTCTGATTCCTGTATATGTGTCAAGTCTCACACTGTCAAAGTAGTAACTGTTACCTCAGTAAAGTACTGCATCTCTTTATAGTCTGCCCTTTAGGGAATTATAGCCTACTGTATGGCAAACTATGTAGAGTTTCATATTACACAATCAGGAAAAATCGCAGGATATCATGCTTCATTCACATTTTTATCATGGATTACAACTTCGAAAGCCTCTTTAGAAAGTCCTACCCAACACAACAGTTATGGCTCACTTTAGGTTTTGGTACCAGACTTACAGTGGCAGATAGAGAGACCTTCAAAACACGTAGATGTATATCCTTACCTGCGTGATCGGTGGCTTCGTGCTCAGTGGCGTTGGGTGTCGTCATGGCAATGCACACGTCGTCCTGGGGATACTTGTCACAGGTGAGCATCTCAGGCCAAGGAAAGCCAAACGACTCCATGATGGGGGTGCAGCCATCCCGTACAGCCTCACACAGCCAGCGGCATGGGTATATGGGGTGATCCATGCAAACTGGGGCAAACAAGGAGCAAAGGAAAACTTGGGTGCCCGGGTGGCAGCTCTTATGAACCAGGGGCACCCAACTGCCCGCCTGCTGTTTCACCTCTGCCATAGTCTCATGCTCTAATAAGTTAGGCAGCAGCATCTGGTTGTAGCCCACACTGTGGCACAGCCTCAGGTCCTCTGGAATATCCACACACGTAGGAGGCTTACTATAGCTGCGGCCGCCGTTATATTCAGCTTGCCAGCTCGTGTATTCATACTCCGATGCTCTGCTCGTTGATACCAGTGCCATGGTCAAAGCAAGATGGATGATTCTCCAGAGGCACAAAGGTTCAGTGGACCCCATTCTTCACAACAGATAGTTGTCTGCAGAACAGAAGTAAAAGGCAGTTCACAGTGGAGCTTTGAGTATAGATCGGACCTGCTTCGGGAGAAAATTAAAATGGAGAAAAGCTTCAAGTCGGTTGATAGATTTTCTCTGAGTAGAAAGTTTCAGGTTTCAGTTTAACTCCACTCCTGCCTCCTCTTGTTGCAGCCCCGCTGTTCTGTTCCCTTAATCTGCGAGTGACTCACACAACCGCCTGCAAAGGTATCAGCCTGGAGTAGCGCAGCTAGGAAACAAGAGCGGATTGTGAAGTGCGCGGCGTCCAATCGGAAAGCGTCTGTGCCTTTTGGCACTCACATGTCAATCAAGTGCTCAAATACTCATAGCGTAAAAAACGAAGCAACTTTCCCTACCCCCTTCACTAGTCCGACCGAGTACATGAGAATTACAATTACTATAGCCAACTGCCGATAGACTGATCTACAAATCACATTGCATCATAAATAACTATTAAACTGTATTGAGCACTCGGTCACCCTTAACCCATGATGTATTTGGTGACTAAAGCAGATCCTCGCGAACACGACCTTTTCTTCTCGTTACCTCAGAGGCCAATCAAAAGATTATGTAATTTTGGTCAACCGCAGCGCGGAATTACTGGACAGTTATTTGAATACGTATAAATTAACTCCCTAGTTACTAAGCCTATATCAATACGTAGAAATACAGCATATTTGCGAAACATCTGTAACAAGACAACGTCAAAGTTGTAACTAGAACAACACGTACAATTCACACCAATACGAACATTGACCGAAAGCCTATAACCTCACAAATTGTAAATGCTAATTAATAGGATGTGACGAGGGGACAATGTACAATTAAACAGCTATTCAATCTAATTATGTAATTACATCTTGTTATAGTAAATGTGTTGATCAGGATTGATATTACGTGTGAGGTCTACCAATTAGGTCGTTCATTTGCATTGTATTGTTAATTGACGACAAAAGTAATTAAACACTCCTAATTAGAAAACAAAGCAGCACTTCACACTTAGCAATGACCTAATTTGATATGTTGTCCAACTAAACCAGGTTAGTAGATATTTCCTTGAGAGGAATACTGGAAGCTTAAAAGAAGAAGAAAATGGTTTGAAACTGAAGAGCCAGTGGTCTTCTGTGCCACAAGGCTTGCATTTTAAAATATTAGAAAGTTTGTATGCTACAACAATTTGTTTTTAAAATACAATCACGCATTTGAACATGTTTTTTCTATATTTATAACATGTGAGCAACATGTTGTTTAGATAATCAACACAATCACTCTGGCAGAATGGTTTCTATGGACTCAAAAACCATAAAAATTCTTCATCTTGCCTCTGTAGCTAAGCATGTTTAGGCCAGGGTTGAGCTGGTTTGCCTCTGAAGCTAAGCATGTTTAGGCCAGGGTTGAGCTGGTTTGCCTCTGAAGCTAAGCATGTTTAGGCCAGGGTTGAGCTGGTTTGCCTCTGAAGCTAAGCATGTTTCAGCCAGGGTTGAGCTGGCTTGCCTCTGAAGCAGGTTTGAGCCTAGGTGGGGCTGGTTTACCAAAAAGGAAGGGTCATTTTGGTCCCTAGATGGGATGTAGCGAGTACGGAAGGCGGCTCCCTCACATCTGGTCTAAACATCAAATCCCAGGGCAGGTCGTCTTTTGGACGGGACATTAAATGAGTGTACTCCCTCTTTGTGATCAATAAAAATCGTATGTCTCTTAATTGAACGAGTAGTGGTGTTAACCAAGATGTTCTGACAAAATGTCCGATGTTGCCCTTCCATCATCATCATGGTCAGTAATAATCTCCAGCATTCTCTGTCCACACATTGTATTTCTCATTCATAATATAATTCTACTTTCCTGGACCAACATACGTTCTGATGTCATAAGCTAGGGTTACAACACATTTTGGAGTGTAAACTGTGTTACCTTATTAAGCTTATGCTGGAACTAGTTTGTGTAAAAACAGAGTTTATGCATTTAAGGCAGGGGTGAAGGTGAGGGAAATATTTTTTCTCTCCAATCCAAATCTGGGTTGACTGAGAAGAATGACAGAACTGAACCTGGCTGCCATCCGAAGTGGCCCCTTGTTCTCCATTGTCAAGTGCACAACATAGGAAATGGAGAACCTTTTGAAAAAGCCTCCTCTGTCTGTTAGCAGGGATGTGACTGACTGGGAAACCATCTAAGGAAGTCTGAGAAAGCAGTTGTAGCGAGCTACACCAGTTTAGAGTAAAGCCGAGACAAAAACATGCAAACACGTCTATAGACATAATATGTTGTGATGTTAGATGCCAGAGCTTGGACATTCTATGTTAACAGTAAACATCCGTCCATCGAAGTAAAGTACAGGTATAATTGATGTTATGTAACTTAACTGTAGTTTTGGGGAATTTATTGTGTGTGATATGTCCTACTGTTCCCCTACAGTACACCAAAAACCCAATCATTTACAAGGTAAATATGATGGATTTAATGGGAAATGAGGCCTCCAAATGTATTTCATATAGACATAGGTCCTTTTCCGGCAGTGGAAGTCATAGTTATCAACAGATTGCTACGCTCACGTTCATGTTTTATGAACGTAAAAAACAAGGAGTGCTTTGATTGGTGTTCCAAGTATATTAACTATAGAGAGACTAAATATTTAGACTTTCACTGCCAAAGAAAATGGTTTTTCCATGATTCTTTAACAACCATCCATCTCAATTCAACAATGTTTAAAAACATAATCTCACATGCCTTTACATATATTCCCGTGAAAGGGCATTTGGTAGAGCAACGCTAACATACGCAGTCTGACGCTAAACATCTGTCATCAGTGACTGTTAGTCAAACGGCCAATAACTACTCTGGCCAATAACATCTCAAGTGTGACGAAATGTTTTACATGAAAAATGAGCATGATGACAAATAAAAACTGTGAGGTAAAATCATGTATCTTTAGGATGTATTTTTTTTAAAGGACACATAGCAGCCTTTGTCAGAAAGCACTTAACACAGGGGGAGTTTAGACCACTAGTCATGTCCTAAATACTACCAAGAGTCAAGGGGCGCCTTTGTCACAGTTGACAGCCTTTGTGGGTAGTGGTCATTGGCAGTGAGAAGACTCTGAGATAGATAAAGTAATGTTACTGCATAATAGCTGCATCATGGGTGATTGACTTGTCACAAGTGGGGGAACGACCTCTCAACAGGATGCTCTGCATAACACTAGTAATAAAGAAACCTTAAAAGCGGGAGGTCTGTGCTGATGGTCCATTAGTTTAAACTTAAGGCCATTGTAAGAGTAATGATAAGGATCCTTATCAAATTATGCATCTTCTTACTAGGAGCACAAAACAATTTATTCTTACCGCAAACATGATTGGCACATGCAGTCAATAGGAAGTTTGCCTATTGTAAAGGGTTAAATCCCTATTGAAACAATGATAAGCTGATTCCCTGCAATTTCCCAGCTTCATTGGATGAAAGATAAAAAAAAAAGATCCTTCATAGTTTGGTAGAACTGAATACAACAGGTAAATGTATCACATCCCGATCAAGTTATCTACTGCTTGTCCAGTTGTCAACAAACAGTGAAAACCGCTTCTTCCACTACTAAAACCCGTGGTGATCTCTGAATGAAAGATATTGCTGTTCATGTGGCTTGAAGGACTTCCTTAAGACAGTAAGCCATAGTGCAGCAGGCAGCAAGTGTCAGCAGGCAGACGGCAACGATCAACAGGCAGCTGCCTTGTTTGAGAGTACTACTCTCCCTGTGACTAATGCAGGTAGTTTGCACAATTTGGATTCAATACAAAGGCTGCTGCAGCTTCTTAAAGTTAGGATGCTCCTGCTCCTCAACCCAGTCTTTCAACCCCTTTTATTCCTTTAGAAATGTGCCTGTCAAATCGGTTTTAAATGCATAGAAATAGAACAACTAGAATTTATTCTAGCTTTATTGCCAACAGGGTTTACCCCAACAAGGAACAGTCACCCCCCCCCCCGTTCTCCAATGTGACTTTTCTATGACCTATATTTCTATAATTTAATCTGATCGGCAAAATTCTGTTCAGTCATTTTTTTAATAACTGGGTTCTGAAGATTGAGGCCAAAACACCTCTCACATAACTCATACCTCGTGGTCAGGCTCCAGGATTACTGACCAGCAGGGGAGTGCACACTGCTTGTCTGGCCCCATCGTGCAGAGTGGTGCTCATAGAGCCTGGCCAAACTCAGATGCAATTTTATGGATTTAAAGGGGCAGTTAATTACTTGTTTGTGTCGAATGACTCACAAATATATCCCTATGCTGAAAGTCAAGTTAGTTACACATTTATGTCTAATGAACAAAAGTTTCAAAGGTTTAGGAACCAATATAATCACCCCGTTACACTGACCTGACCTCTGAATTCTGATATTCCTGCAGCACTCACTATGCTTATGTACCACTGTTTCCCATACTATTAACCCTCAAATTAGTGACCCAAATCACACAAAATGTGGGCGCACACTTTTGGATATTGATTAGCTATATTCACAAATTCAAAATGTGTGGACACAATGTGAAGACTATTCATGGGCAATTACAATATGTTGTATGTACCTTTCTATTTCTTCAACACTAAAAGAGAACTGAGGTGACTTCATTTGTAGGATTATATAGTACATAGCCTCGCACAGCGCTTCTTCTATCCCCAGGAAGAAATGACTGATTGATTTGTGTATAGGAAAAGAAACAGCAAAACAAACGTATCTTTGCTTTTCTTTCTCAGTGCCGGGCCAAGGAAAGCACTGCAAATCCTGCTGCAGCACACATACACTGTTACAAGTCCTGAAATACCACTCAAGTGAGAAAAAAGAAATGGACCAGCTCATCTTTTTTAAACGCATTGTCTACTATTTTCAGTGGATGGCACATTGGGGTTGCTTTTGAAAGGCTGATTGATCGTTAGAAAACTTTTTCATGATAATCTAAGCACTACAGAAAACGACTGTACAGACTAAAGAAGTGTAACTGTCTTTCTTTAGTCTAGTTCAGTATCGTTGGTATTAGCATCAGCATTGTGTGTTTGATTACAGGCTCAAAATGGCCAGAAACAATAAAGCTTGTCAGTCTATACTTTTTCTGAGAAATGAACGCTAATCCATGCAAGAAGTTGCCAAGAAACTGAAGAACTAGTACAACGATGTGTCATACTCCCTTCATAGAACAGTGCAAACAGGCTTTAATAGAAGAGGTCAAATACATTCGAGACTTATCTGGCAGTAAAACATCCGTCTCAGCACCAACAGTGATGAGACAATTCCGGCATGTTGGCTTCCTAGGCAGAGTTTAACTTGGCTTCGAAGACCTGATGTCCCATCATTGTCTTATTTGAATACTTCCATTACCTGTTTTTCCACAATTCAGCAAGCAATTAATCAGATGACTTTCTTAACCGTGCCACATAGTCTACCATTTCTAGAGCACATTTTGCAGAGATAGGATAACAATGGGATAAGCAAAGTATCTTGTGCTTGGGCGCAATGCTGTTCTAACATTTCAGTTCCCAGCAGCAAACTTGGACCAACCTTTACTGGTAAGCAGCTAGCGAGTAGTGTTACAGATTGTCTAGCTACTAATGTAGCTAGCTAGCCAGCCATATAATGATCAAACTTGTTAGTGTTTTTACAGTTTTTAATGGAAATTGTCTGTAAATGTTGGTATAGCTAGATATTTGTATAATGAATCAGAACTAAGAAAAATTAATATTTATAACATTATCCCCACACCCATTCTGTTTATTATGTTTATTAAGTAGTATGATTCATATTATATAATGTATGAGCATAATGACTCTTCAGGATTTTGGTTATTGAACTCAAGTTAAACTAAAACGTCTATGCAACTGCATTAATTTCTTCTAAAAAGCTGTTTGTAGTTATGTGGGATTGTATGTAGGTTACTTAGGAAAACATCTATTTAATACATTTTAGAATAAGGCAGTAATGTAACAACATGTGGAAAAAGTGAAGGGGTCTAAAAACATTACAAATCCACAGCATTTGTGATCCACATTTATACCACCTGAACAGCAACTCATTCATAATCATTAGGTTTGGATGTACATATTTCCATCTGATACAGGGACCTTGTTTCACCCTTTTTATTGTGCATAAATTGAATGGCTCTTGTACTTCCCTCGCGTTTTTTGCCTTAATCTCAGCTCAATGATATAAAAAAAAATCATACAATAATCTGCAGAATAAGAGAAGTATACAGTTTTTAAAAGCTTGTGGTAGATTTCTCAGAAATCAGAGAATCCTTTCTCACTGAAAGCAACACTTTCAGGCACTGGACATTATCAAGATGTGTGATTGGTGTGTGTATGTGATTAGTGTCAGGGCCCTTTGCATTCAATAAAGACAAGTGCCCACAGCTAAGGCCCCTGGGCTGCCCTTCTCTCTCACATGCATGCTTTTTGTTGGACACAAAGCAGTGCTTGCAGGGCTCTCTGGTTATCATTAACATACATAAACATTTACATTAAGGGGTCTTTTGCAACAAAGTTAAGGTTAACACAACTTTCCCCTTTTAACAAATGAAGTGCCATTTTTCGTGCAATTGATTACACTCTTTCCAACACTGAGAGCCTAATACTACAGCCCATAATTGAAACAAACACAGCCCACCCCCCACCCCCCCAAATGCATTAACCATCCCTCTATTCCCCAGCTACAACGCATTTAAGCTCTGGTCTCCCCCACAGAGTTATTGTATGAAGACCATACACTGGCTGAGGAGAGTCATGGCACCTTGAGAGCAGTAAAACAGCAGAATATCAATAAGCCCTTACTTTACTCTACTAATGATCCTACTAAGATTCCCCAATTAGACTGTGAAATGTCAGGTGCTGGGGAATATGCTAATACACATGCAAGTACACACACTGCACACACACTAACAAGTCATTAACGTTTTCCAACTGCTTGAAACCTGCCAATGAGGGTATAAAAAGGAGCTTTTATCATCAGTATTTATGTATGTTTACCAGTCATTTTGTTGGGCAATGAATGAACATAGGTAAGAAGGGAACGACATGGTAAATAAACAAATCACGAATGGCGTCATTTCTGTTGAAGGCCAGCCCACTTCTGGATAAATTAAAGTGATAGGTGAGAGTTTGGGAGTTTGCAACCAACCTCATAATAGACTGGTATCTGATGGTACACAGTTTGGTTTAAGAAAGACTCATTGTTTGTAAGATTCATACAGAGACAAATTGTCTTGTTAATTCTGCTCCTGTTGGTATCAACACATGTTCCAATGACAGAGTAATAAAAGTCCCTAGGTTTTGGTAAAATGTGCATGAATTGTTTAAGCCATTAAAGGAAAGATATATTGTTTAAATACTCTGAAAGGGTATTTCCTCCATCAGGTAATCGGCTTCTATTGTAACAGTATCATTCCCTCATTGTCCTACAGCAACATCTTCACACATGGGCCTAATGAAGACTTCAGTCCAGAACAATCTTTGCTAGACATTTCGTCACAGCTGGTAATTAACAGCAAAGGAGAATTAAGGCAAACGTCTCATTCTTGTCCTTGCACCAGAAAGAATTGGCATCATTCCAACTTGCTCTTTTATTTCTTTGCACAGCAACCCAAATGTGGTTTGGTCAGGAACCCATTGCAGTTAACAAGGAAAGCATGTTGCCTTGAGATTAGTCATACCCACCGCTGGAGATTTCTACTTCCCCACTTCTTTCTTTTCTTCCCCCACCCTTTATTCCATAAAAAAACATGTTACTGTTTTGCAAGTGGTCACTATACCTGTACCAAAACGTTTTACAGAAACGGTTTTGATTTAGCGTTTACTATCTAATAATAAAACAAAAAAAAGTAATAGAGAACCGGACAGATGAAAAATCTTAATTTGATCCAGATTTTGCTACAGTCGGAAAAATAATCCTGCACAGACACTGGGTCATATACCCCAGTTCGAAAGTTTGGGGTCACTTAAAAATTGTATTGTTTCTGAATGAATTGCAAAAAAAATGTCAGAAAAACTGTGATTTCTAATGTTTTAAATGACTATTGTGGCTGGAAACTGTTGATTTTCAAGGGAATATATATTGAGGTGTTGATGTTGAGACTAGTGTTATTATTTAAAGCAGCTGCCAGTTGAGGCATCTCAAAATAGACATTTTAAGGTGTTTGTCCTCTTGCTCAGTTGTGCACCGGGGCCTCCTACTTCCCTTTTTATTCTGGTGAGAGCCAGTCAGTGCTGTTCTGTGAAGGTACTACACATCGAGTTCCAGAAGGAAGATCTTTGTTACCATTTTGAACCAGAAATGTAACCAAAAAATGCTGATGCAGAAGTTACCGAACTAGTCCGAAGGAGGCCCACTTTATTGCTACTTTAATCAGAACAACAGTTTTCAGTAGTGTGGACATAATCACAAAAGGGTTTTCTAATATTCACTTAGCCTTTTAAAATTATATACTTGGATTAGCAAACCCAAAGTTCCTTTGGAACACAGGAGCGGGGGCTTCTAAAAATTGGCCTCAGTACACATATGTAGACATTCCATTGGAAATCATCTGTTTCCAGCTACAATTGTCATTTACAACATCACCATGAGTGTTTACACTGTATTTATGATCAATTTGATGCATCATTACTGTACTGAAAAGGGCTTTTCTTTCAAAAACAAGGATATTTATAAATGACCCTAAACTTTTAAATGGATTTCTCACATCTTTGCATGCAAAGGATATTTGATGGTAATATAGTGCTAAAGTACTAAGCACCAATGTATAAACATCAATACAGAATGAAATGCTGTCTAAATACATTTAATACAACATATAACGTATATATTTTTCAAACCCATGAATACAATTCACTATTCATAGACATCATCTTTCCGTTGTTACTTTCTTACCTTATCTATCTTCCTTTCCTATCTCATTTCTATACAATGTTTTCCTTGTTCCCTCAGGAAAACAAAATAAGAACATTTGCATTGCAAAGAAATAAAAAGGAAAAGAGTTGGAAAGATATGAAGGAAGATATGGATGATGATTGGAACACATCCAGACCAGTACAACATAGGAAAGGTTGCTTATTTGTTCTTCTCCTAATTTCCAAACAGATATTTCATGCTGCCCTTTCTCCTTCTTTACTTTTGGGCTTTTGTATGTTTTTTTCTTAACTTTAACTTGATTTTACTTTGTTCCCTGCTTCCATTCCTTTTTATTATCAATTTGGAACTCACCTTTCCCTATGCTTTCCATACTGCCAGTAACCAAGGAGTTACTAAGGAATTTACACTAAGCAATTGTCGTATAGCAATCCATGTATAAATGAAATATAAAGCATACACAGACCTAAAGTGTAACACTCTTGACTGCCATTCCTCTGCAGTTCATTGCATTCATCACATCCAATTGAACTTCACGATAACCTTTTTTCATGTCACTTTGGTAGGTTATTAAGCAATGCATTGATACTGTAACGACATGATCAAGAAGTGCTTCATGGGCATTGTGCTTCACGTGCCTCCGTGTTAACGTCTCACCTTATGTGCTCGTGCATTGACCATCGTAGCAAGATGACCATCAAGTCACTCTGCTGAGTCTCTGTTACGTCCCCGCACGTGAACACAATACACTTGTACCCTACAAGCATCCGTTGCCGGGGGACAAGACCAGGCTTCATTCCCAGCCCCCTTGAGCACCATGGGAAAGCCAGCCAAGTGAGTGTGGGTCAGGTCAACCTTGTCTCCTCGCCTGACTGTCAAAATAACAGTACCTTTCTCTCAGGCAGCCAGCACTGTCCCCTAGACCCAGCTGCTGAGCCCTATGGCACCGAAGCCTGGAAAAGCAATTAAATCAAACATGGGTGAGTGGCTGCAAGACAAATGCCTCGTCAGCATTTTTCAGCTTTTCAGCTTGGCCTGTTTTTTTTTTTCTTCTTCAGGAGTTGTAAAAGGAAAAGTGATAAAGAGAACTCTTGAAAAGACGAAGACATTTTTTTGTCACTAGGCGACCGGTACAGGCCGAGACACAGTGAGGTGGCAAGAGAGACATTGGCCCAATTCAGCCCCTCTCATTCTTTCCTGTGGACGGCATAAAACCTGGGGTCAGACACATTGTCTGACCTTTGGCTCTATGGGTCACGTCTCCTCATAATTACCTTTGCACATCCACCCTCCAGCCACCCCCACTCAAACACAATGTAACAATTTGTCTTTTCAATAGTCTGTCACTCACTTTCCTACGGACCTTTTCAGTGGGCGTGTGTGGTTCCAATTTCCATTTGTATTTATTTATTTATCTTGCTCGGAGAAGTGGGGGTTGTCTGGTCACAGAAACAGGGAGTCTTTGTTGGGGCTGGATTCACATGAATATAAGCCCCCTCTGCTGCTACCCATGCCTTCACTCTAGCTCTCCATATTCAGTCTTTTTCCCTCCCTCGGTTTGTTTGGGAGACAGCCTAAGACAGGCTGATCTCAGGGTCATTGTACATGGGATTTCCATGACCATACACAAATCAAATAGGCTTTTCTCTTTATTTGCCCCCAACTCATGGGGCGGCATGCATTTGTAAGCTGTTTTCTGCTCCTTTTATTATTCAAGGTTGGTAGCTTGAGTTGCTAGTGAAGGTCTACACACTCCTTACAGAGTCTTATTCCACAATGCAATAAATGTGATTATTTCCTATCAATCTACCCAATTTATTCAAAGTGAAAGGATTGTTATAGAAAAGAAAGAAAATAAGGATGTGTTAACTGCATATCTTCACACCTGAGTTAATATTAGATGGAAGCACCTTTTGAAGCTTATAAAGGTAAACCAGCAAAAACTTGAGGCAACAGGTTTTGTTTTTTTACCAGGACTGCACAATGTTGATGAAATATTGATTGGCAGGTCAAATTTGGCCATATATTAGTCTGTGTTTCCAAACACTTTAATGTAAACCATGTACATGACCACACTTTGATTCTAGAATAGGCTTTTAAAAATGTATGAAAGTGCAATACTTTCATATATACTATTTAAGGGAGCAAGATGTAATTAGGGATGTAGACTAGTGACTGTATTCATTTTGTGAACAAGGATGTTCTTATTCTCTCTGACTTAATTACAAATTCTATGGAACAACAGGGTTACTAAGTCCTATACTTACTTTTAAATCTGAAGCATTTTAAGTTGAAACTGAAACACACAAATGATGGACAGTTAAAGTTGTCCAAGCCTTCCTAGCTCCAAATGCTTGATCATGTGGTTACTGTTTATCTCTAAAAGGAACATCTTAATCCACATCCATGTCTTGGATGCAGGTATAATGGGGTTTTCAGGCTTCTTATGGATCTGCAAACAATCCTGCCAGACAGTCCCGTTTAACCGCTTCCCTTGGGTACAACATTCAGTGAATCATTTTTGGCCCCATTGTCAAATGAATTTCTTATGGCTGGGCCTCCATATTTTGACCTACACACTCCCACCAGATCAGCTAATAAAAATCCTCAGCTTCTAAAAAGCCAAGCTCCCAAACCAGCTATTATAGTTACAAATATGTGTTGTGAATTTCTATCGAAATCGATTGCCTGTCATCGTGATTTACAAACATTCGGCAGAATGCTTAATACAGCTGGCATGCCATTGCTCTCTGTTTTTCATGACAGGTGGAATATCCTCTTTTCAGACACCATTGTCTTGCCAGATGGAAAAAGATGTGATCTTCCAGGAGGTCTTCGGAGGATTTTGGCCTTGAGATAGTATCCAGACTATATATATCTAGACTGCCGGTGGCTATCTTAGGATGTCTGAAACAGTGGCCAATAAATATTAGCCAAACAAATTACCTAAATAATTCTGTGGATGCAGATCTGATCACTGGACCGAGGGAGACCTGGAGGTTCTTACGCATGTGAAGACCACATTCTATTCATTGTATATGTAGATGGAGCCGCCCCAAAGTGTAATGATTCTATGACCAGCTCTATGTCTGCCCTGTCAATCAGGTTTGGGGTATTTGGCTCTTTCACTGGATTATGGAGGCTTCATGGCGTTTTGCAGTAACAGTTTGCATGCTGTAATGGCAATTTTTAGATACCTATGCGATGTAGTTTTTAACCCTTGCAGGTAAGAATAACAAATAATGTCTTTAGCACAATTAACAGTTTAACAGAAAGTAACGTTGTCGGGGGATACTTCTCAACCCTCACTTTTGTCCATGATCTCCCGACTCGCGCAGACTCCTAGTGTGATGGAAACGTGGGCTCGCCCTTGTGGTCTAGGCACAATATAAAGTGGAGCTAAATCAGGTAAATCATCTTTCGGTGGACTATCAGGTGTTAGAGCAGAGCATTCACTAGAATGTTTTATACCTCATTCCTTCAGGTAACAGTTAGTATAGTTGTACATGTATGATTTCCACACATTTGTACAAATCCAATACTTGTAATATGTTACAGCAGACCCGTCTGTATTAATATATACCCACTGTAGATATACTCCATAGATGTTTGTTTTGTTTACTGTACACCCACACACCTGTTAAAATGTGAAGGAGATCAGGGAGGTTGACTGAAGCTAAAGAAATAATAATCTGTAAAGGTAACATGGTTAATTATATATGTAAACATCTCAGGGCACTGTTGCTAAAGGTCACAAATAATGGCTCAGACGAGGACGTAAAACAGTAACAGTAGTCAATATGTGAGTCTTTCACCTTTGGCTATTGGACTCTTATTGTTTGGTATTCATTGCATGGAATCAAAATGTAATTTAATACTTCTAACCACCTAAAACACAACATTCCAATGGTTCTGTTCGAGCTGTATGGTAATGAAAGCCAGAGGAAAGAAAAGATGTTTCAATTTTAGACCATGAAATCTCAAGTGGTTCTGCAGGGGTAAACACAATCATTATTCCACCCCATTTGGTTTGCACAGGGCATTTATTTTCATGATTGTCATGTTCCTTATGAGCCACACATATATGACAATTGCTAAGAGAGGAAATTGAGCAAATACTGTGGTTTGCTTTGATTAATCCATTGGTGATTAGTTTAATTAAAGACAGTGTAGCTAAAAACAAAGCAATTCAACTATTACACAACTTGCCCAAAACATGTTGGCAAAAACATTATCCTAATGACATTCTCCTGGTTTGCTACTATAAACACAGCCGTGGTCATTGCTACATATGCACGATCATACACTAAGATGACACAAACCAGAAACATAGCGTAAACAACGAATATTGTTCAACATACTTGGATGACAGGTTTAATGTGCTATTCCCAATAATAGACAAAAGGAACAACAGGTTTTAATTTGTACTGGTGATCTGAGTGTTTTGGTCAGTGGTACTGTATAGGAATGTGCTGCTTTAGAGATTGCAGCTTGTTAAGTTAGACATTTAATTTAGGTAGGTCTTTAGTGTGCACACTAAAGTCCTACACAAAGTATCTGGGTCAAAGGCGTGCACATACACACACACACACAAACTGTGCTATAAAACTGTCTCAATTTAATGGGATGATTAACACTTTCAGACTGAGCTAAATACAAGGTCTGATTCCACAATCCTAGTCAAAACATGCCCACTTTGAGTACACTCAGATCCTGGCTGCAGTAATAAATGGTAAGCATTTGTGACTATCTAGGCTAGAGCCATATCTTCTTTTGCACCAGAAAGTGCAGCATATATCGAATTAACAAGATCTGGTGAACCATGAAATAATATTTACAATTTCTTCAGGGTTCACAAGATATGAGTGGGGACTATTTGACTGTTAATAAAGAACAATGTACATTGATTAGTTGTGTATTAATTAGATATAATTCTAATTTCTATTTATACACATTTGCATTGAAGCAACTGTCATCTTGTTTCTCTAAATTGTCAGCTGTAGTTTAAAGAGAACAGTATCTGAGTGGGTTCAAATATGAGAGAGGAATGGTGAGGGAATTGGTTTTCACAGGAAAAAGTGACTTACCAAGGGACTGAAATGCAGCCAACTGATAAAAGTCTCTAAGACACTCTAAACAGGATATTAAACAGCTAATAAACATTTAAAGCCATATACTGTTTCTCTTTAAATGTCTATGAGGCAGCTTGAAGAGAATGATTGCTTAAATTTTCATAGGGTGTTGAATGAAAACTGCCAACCACATTTGATGCAAATCACGAGGTGAGATAATAATGACACCACTTCATTACGTTGGTAATTTGGGGTAGACCAGGGTATTCCTGAGGTGGCACGCTTCACTTTCCATAAACCTCCTGAGTTTGTTATTATCTAAGCAGAATGACAGACATTTAAAGGTTTTAGAGAAATACCAAGAAATAGCTGCAGTTTAACTTCCTCTCGTTATCCAATACAATACTGGTAAGAAGGAAGTGCTTAACTGTCCATGTACAAGCCTGAAGCTTTTTATTACAATTTGCCTCAAGCATAAAAATTAACAAAAGAATGAAGAAACATCATTGCCACTTGCTTTAAAATGGCTTAAAATACAGTAGATAATACGATCAATTATACATATACATATATAGAGGATTGCAGACTTATTTATCTCCTGGAAGATGCAGGGATTGAACCAGCAATTATGAAAGGCCATGCCTAGTCAATTTTAAATCTCAGTCATCTGATATTATATTCACATACTTGAAGAATGACTACCATATGAGGATTTGATGAAAATGGATCGGTCATCCATTAAATTTGGAGGTTTTGATAAAGAAGGGAATACCCTTCCAGCACAGACCCGGTATTGCCAAACGTGAAAAGATTTACAAAAACATGAACAGAAGAGAGAGAGATTCAGCCTGGGCAGGGCAAAGTGCTTCTGCGAAGAGAAGGGTTGTCTTGTTGTGTGATCCGTCTTGAAGACTGGCTGGTTAGGGTCAAGTAGATCATTCTGGGAGAAAAAAATAGCAAAGTTGGTAAGACTCCACTTTTTTGGAGAGGAAACACAGAAACCTTCTGTCTTTTTTTACTCCGAGGGTTCATTTCTTGAGGAGGAAGCAACTCCAGCCAACTTGAAGTCAAAGGGGCACAGCCAGTGGTCTGGGAAAAGTTGATGAGAGATGGAAGTTCTCTGGAGAGGGAATAAAAGGATGAGTTTATTGGGTTATGTCGTCTGGCAGATAAAGCAACATTTTAACTTTAACTTTATTTCAGCAGAATGGGGAAAAAGCAATTTATAAATAGACACATTTGTTGTGTAAAGAACCAGATTGTGAGGTGTCGGTCCTTGTCAACTCAGCTGTGTGATTGATCTGGATTTTGCCTAATGATTCCGGACACAGCGGTCTTGCATTCACTGACCGTTGGTCAAAAACATTGATTTGGCCTTAAAGGTAACATACTCTAATAATCTTTACAGCCATAAAAGACCCTGGCCACCTCTCAGAGTCTGGGTCCTCTCTATGTTTCTTCTGGGTGTGTGTTCAGTGGACAGCAGTAGAAAAACAATACAACAGCGACCTCTCCAGGGTGTGGGTGCCAGGAGTGCCCGATTGCCTTGTATCCTCTGATTGATTGGCGTCTCCCTCTCTTCAGGGCCTACTCTTCTAAAGAGTACCCACTGAGGAAGAAGTACGGAGAAAATAAAGAAAAAGACGTCTACGGGCAGTACAGCTTCTTGCTTAAAAAAAGAAAAACGACCTCTTCAATACACAATTGTACTCTATTACGGTAGTTGGTCTCTCATTTTCACCATTCCACAATTGTGTTTCCATTGAGTTACAGTAGGTTCAGACCCTTAGCGACAGGCAGAATGACGCTTTTCCGAAACACCAAAACCCTCTAAACATTTACTCAACAGTGACATCTGTAGGTTAGAAAAAACCTTCAAATAATGTTTAATGTTGATACAGATGTATTTTTCCATATTGTTGGAAAATATTTTGTGACGCAGCAGATTGGTGTGTGTGACAATTGAAAAGTGAAATGAGAGGGTTCATATCCGGCATTGTTCTTGCCTTTCCAGTTTTCCATTCATACAATGTTTTAGATAATAAAGGCGAGTGGGTGAAAGGGCTATGATATTGTGTTGCAATGAAAGATTATTTGAAAAACAAAAACAATTGTTTTCTGAATTGAAAAAAATCTAGGGCCATCTGGATTCAATTTGGCCTATTCTTGCCTAGCCATCAGAGACACTATGCACTACACCACTAATGGAGTAATTACAACTGAAAAATGTCTAGTTCAGTTGCTAAATAAGTTGTTTATTAGAGATCCGTTTTTGAAAGAGTCGACACTGATAGCCGTTTGGGCCATGTAGAACTGTGTAAACTTGCACCTCGCAAAATGTTATAATAATATGTTGATTGAGGAGAGAGGAGAAGGTGACAAGGAGTTTCCTGGGATAAGGTGATGATGCTTGAATTCTGAATGAATTAAGAAGAGTGCGAATATGAGTTTGGAAGCTTAGTTCTTCATTTTTGCTTAACCCCTTTCTGTTAGCTCACAGTGAGTCACATAGCCACAGAGCAGGAAGGGAGGCGGTTGTTGAGTGATAAGATGTGGAGAGGGAGGAGAGTATGGTCACAGAGGCAATCAGGAGACAAGAAAATAAGACATTTTAATTTGGATACTTCTCAAATATATTACCCAAAACAAAAAGTTACCCTAAACAGAGATCACAAGGAGCAGCTGTTTAATAAAAGTATAATGTGAATAGATTAAAATGTAAGAATCAGTAAAGGCAAACATAACATGATTTAGAGCAGCAGTAGCTTCTGGTTTAAGGTTTATATCTTCCAAAAAAAATTGGGGGGGGGCGAATTAAGGTTGGGTGATGGCGGTGCAAACATTGGTCTTGTTATTTTGAAACCTATCACTAGATGCAACATGAGAGAAGTTGCATTTGCAAAGGAGGAGACTGCTTCTTTTCATTGCACAACAGTAATCACTATTATATCCCACCCCCCCCAAATGACACCTTATTCCCTAGAGTGAACTGTATCAATGTACACTTTCCCCCTATTTTTTTGTTTGTCTCATGGCAATGGGGCAGGCAGCAGGTTATAAAGCTCCAGTTTTCTCCTCTTTTTGATGGCCGAGTCTGGAAGAGGTCCTCTAATGAGCACCATTTGGGCTTTTCATTTACACATGCTGCTTAATAGCCCACGACCAAGGTTTTACTGCTGCTCAGTTCACTCATGCTGAAGTGAAGCTCTAATGTAAAACCTATAGGTCCTTTTCACACACACAGGCTAACCGTTGGGTTTAGGGGACTATATGGGTTAACTGCAGCTTGATTGCTCAGTAAAAGTCGCTTCTAGGATTAGTATTTACTTGTACATTATGCCTTTGGTGTTAATTGTAGTGGTCGATAATGAACGTTGGGTTAGGCCTAGACAGAGGGCTTACACCATGGTAAAGGGTGCTATAAAATGTGTCATGTTGGTCGTTGTAGGTCTTTTCATTAACCATGTTTCCTCCGAACCTTTGCATGCAAATTATTTGTGAAAAACAAAGTGATAACTTCCAACAACTTCATAATTGTTGACAGACCTTCAGCGGGAATTCATACACTGGGATAGTTATCGTGTCTGAAAAAAAGTATTAAAGAGAAAAGTGGTGGAAATGCAAATATTGATAAAATAGCCTTCATATCAAAATAAACTTGGAATAATGCAATTGCCCCCCTACTACTCAGAAACATGTGCAGTAAACTGGTCTACAGTTAAAATATTATTAACTTCAAAGTGTTTAATTAATGTGCTCTATAAATTTGATTAAAAAAATTGTATTGTATCATCTTAAGTGATTAAGAGAAATAGGTCCAGGAACCTCGTGAATTGTACAAGTTGTTTCCGGACACATTAGTGGTGATACTCATCGGTGCACAAGGTAAATTCAGAGACGGAAAAAGAAGGAAGCGGAAGTAAGGCATCTCCTCGCTATTTGTTTTCTTAGTTTTTTTAAACTTCAGTGGTTACCAGTAGATGAATCGGCTAATTGTGCTGCTAATGCATTGGTAACTATGTCATAGCCACTCGAATCGAATTATGATCAATGGTTAACAACCTGCCGGCGACATCTTTATTTATCCGCCCTATCTGGTAAACACAGAACTGTCAACATGGCTGAGGTAAGGGGTTGGTTTTATTTTTTGAATAATAAATACTTAAGATTTCTAGCTGTTTCTATCCACACACGTAAAGTACTAAGGCTATGAACATGCATTAAAAATGAGAAGTATTTTTAATTATCCCTACCGATGGTTAGCGTTAACACCCTCCCCCCAAAAATAAGGTAACACTTAAATCAAACATCAGGTCTTGATTACTAAATATATTAAAGATAAAAAATCTTTGCTGTACTTTGTGTAATTTGTTAAGTACAAAATGACATAACAACGGTCAATGGAAACCGGAATCTCCAACCGATTGAGTGCTGGATTTAAACTTGCACTAAAAATCTAAGTAAACAATTGAAATCACAGGCTGTTCCAACTTGTGTGATTTTCATCACGACTTATCAGTGTGTATGGCGCCCACGTCTGAGCATGCTCCTGATGACACAGCTGATGGTGTCCTGGGGGATCTCATGCCAGACTTGGATGAGGGCTCAGTGAGCTCCTGGACACACTGTGGCTCTACTTGGAGGCATCAGATGCCCCGATAACGTCTCAGAGATTCTCAGTTGGATTCAGGTCTGGGGAATGTGAGGGCCAGTCGATGGCATCAATGCGTATGTCATCCATCCTACATGCCGACGAAGTAGAGAGGCAAACATGTTGGTATCCTTGGTAGATCTCGGATGAGATTTTGCAATTTGCCGTTACTGAATTTTACTTGCGAATGTCCAATCCCTGTACAATCAAATGGACAAACTACATGCTCTAATTAACTACCAGCGGGTCTTTTTGAACTGCTGTGTGCTGGCGTTTGAGACCTGGCTAGATCCTATGATACTAGATACAGCCATTACCCCAGATGGGTTGTCCGTCTACCAGCAGGACAGAACCTCAGAGTCAGGTGAACGTAAGGGCGGGGGGGTCTGCATTATGGTTAACACCTGTTGGGGCTCAGATGTTGCTATACAAACTGTTCACCAGACCTGGAGCTACTTACTGTAAAAGTGTGAGCCTCTTACCTTCCGTGGGAATTTAGCTTTGCTATAATCACTACTGTCTACATACCCCTGCAGGCGGAATTGATTTTGGTGCTGGAGGACCTATATAGAATATTTAATGGACTTGAGGATGCACACCCTGTGGCAGCTTTTATTGTTGTCGGTGACTTCCTTTATGAGGAAAGTCCTGCCAAAATTTCAAAACATAAACCTTCACAATTGTGAGGATCAGACTCTTGACCATTGTTATTCTCCTAAACCTATAAAAAGGAAGCAACACATGCATGAGGATGCTGTTCGTGGACTACAGAATTCAACACTATTGTGCCCACTAAGCTTGTTGCTAAGGTCAGGACCCTGGGACTCAAGTCCTCCCTTGCAATTGGATCCTGACAAGCAGATCCCAGGTGATGAGAATGGGCAACCTCACTTCCTCTGCACTGTTTCTGAGCAAGGGAGCCCCACAGGGCTGGGTACTCCGTCCCTTCTGTATTCCCTGTTCATGTATTACTGTGGCCACTCATAATAACCACTCTCAATGCCCGCACGACTAAGGAGATGATTGTGGACTTCAGGAAACAACAAAGGGGGAATCATACCCCCATACACATCAAAGGGGCTGAAGTGGAGATTGTCTGCGACTAAGTTCCGTGGGGGGTTCATCAAAGATGACCTCACCTTGTCCAGGCAAAATGACTTGACAGTAAAAATGGCCCAAAAATGCCTGAACTTCCCGAAGAGAAGTCTGGCATGTCTGCAGGAACGTTCCCCAACTTCTCCAGGTGCACCATGGAGAGCCTCCTCTCAGGCTGCCTCACTGCCTGGTACGGCAGCTGCTTTGTGGCTGATCGCAAGGCCCTGCAGAGGGTGGGGAATTGCAGCGCATAATCGATGGCCATCTCCCTGCGGTGCAAGGCCAATGCCGAACATGAAAGGTAAGCCCGGCACTTTGTAAAAGACTACAGCCAGCCAGGCTATGGTCTGTTCACACTGCTGTTACCGGAGCATCAGGCCACTTACTTCCAGACTTACAAACAGTCCCCCCCCCCCCGGGATATGACTTTCCAGTGCACATTCATTGCACTATAGCTTGTATATACCACCGTGTAGATGACCCGTGCCATTTCCTAAGAATTTAATCTCTCAGAACAACACTGTTATTTTGTTCGTTTAATAATAAAGGACTTTGACTTCGATGGAATCTGTTCTGACAGTTTGGTCAGGAGCATGCACACCAGTAGCCCGCTGGTGGTCCTTTTGTAGAGCTCTGGCAGTGCTCCCCCTGTTCTTCTGATGCCAGTCCTGCTGCTGAGTTTGATGCTTTACTGGGAGACACAGCAAACCTTTCGCTGGCACGTATGGATGTGCATTCTGGAGGAGCTGGACTATTTCAGTGGACGATGGTCTGTGGCATACTTATTTTCTGGCATACTATATTGTATGCGATTTGAGATTTCAGTGGACTGTGCACAGTTTCTTTTAAATAATATGAAAGATTATAAATCACCCAAGCTATTTGAATTCTGAAGTGAAAACTAGTGGACAAATATTTTATTAGCTACATGTCTTGCCTAATTAAAGATTCAGTTAAGATTGGGTGTCTCTAACACTTGATGCTGGCCATGAATTTATCTCATGGATTATACTTTTAAGAAGTCCACTGAAACGGGTGAGTTTGATAGGTGCTGGTTGTGTTTTGAGACAGAACACAATCATGAGAAATCAATTGTTATCTGCAAATTACCATAACATGCCAGAATGTGCCATGGAAAATATTGCAACAGTTATTAGGCAATCAGCATTCAGGATTCGATCCACTCCGTTTATAATCCCATAGATCACTGACATCCATGTGGTTAACCAGATTATTGTTATAGATTAGTCATTTCCACCCTAGGGTTCTATTTTAGTCAAAGTATCTAAGTATTGTATTCTAACCGTTGGCTACATTAGCTACCTCCGGCCATATGATAATGCAGCTGCAGCACCAAGGTTTTTTGGGGGATCTACTCATTGAGGGTAAGCAGTCCAGTGCTCATTCACTGTAGCTTTTATACATTCCAGGGGCATTACGGTAGTTAAGTGGCAAATCACATTATACATTGCTCCCCTATCATAATAAACATAACTTTATTGACCACTCAAAGTTGTGAACGTTCGTTTTGTGGCTGTTCATTTGTTAGAGCTACAGCATATCATGGCAACAGCTTTTGAAAAGATTTGACTATTAGGATGGCCATTGTAGAACTCAAAGTAATGTTGTGCACCTTAAGTTTGCCTTGGCTATAAGTGTGATTAAGAACCTAAACATGGATCTATTTTGTGTTAAATCCTCACCGATCTTTAACTAAAGATGTTATTCCTCTCCCTTTTTACTTCCTACCAGAATCACAGCTTGCAGGATATAAGGCAGCAGCCAACCATCTCTGCCAAAGTGTTCGTTCAGAGAGACTACACCAACGGCACTGTCTGCCAATTCCAGACCAAGTTCCCCTCTGAGCTTGAGAACAGGGTATGCTTAAGCATTCTGATAGCATTTTGCTTTGAGCCTACATGCATAGTCTGGAGTACGCATGCTGATTTAGGATCAATTTGGCCTTTAAACGACTTTATTGATATGTAGGGCCTGTGACTATATCAGCACTCCTACTCTAAGCTACTTTATAGCAATGTTAAATGTAATAACACTAGCCAATAACCAATAACATCAATTTGTAGCTATAACTTTAATCAATACAGTTGTATGTAAATGTTCCTAAATTAGATGCACCCCCCCATCTACAACCCAAATGAATGCGTATCATACAGTAGGCCAATACTAATAGAAAGACACAATCACACTGTGCTTTTTAGTGTCTATTAGTGAAAGCATGTATTAGCAGGTATTATTTTATATGTTTTGGATATAAATCATTTTTAAATGATTGTATTTATTTTGTGTCTGTATGCTGTTTTTCATCTTTATTGGTCATTTGAACAAATTAAATTGAAGGTATGTGAATATTCTTTGTGAATAAACAAAAATGCTGAATTTGTATATTATTGGTGCACTATAACTGATTTAATGATTCATGTGCTTTCAGAGCTTGTTTTTACAGAATCATAATCAAAAACACAAGATTATTTCATAATAATACATTAGCGCTTTTCTTGGACGCTTTACATTTGATACAAAACACCCAACATTTATTTATTCCACCCTCCAACAAGGTATGGCCTGAAGCATGCACCAACACTATTTAAGGGCGTTGCTAAACCCTTTAACAAAATTGCTATTTACAAATAGCCTATACTTTTAACTTGATAATATGTCATGATATTACATTGCAACTATAACTTACCTATTGAATAAGTCTATCTTGCAATTATTTTTAATGTCTAAGTCATCCAACTTATCCAAACAGTAAAATAACGTATACCCAATAATACTTTTTGCGCAGCTTGCAGTTCTTTCTCTCGGTCTTGGGTTAAGTTAATCGTCTAACTATGTTATATAACTATATCACCTATGGCGATAAAATAAGTAATGGAATAGGCCATCTGTAGCTCCCCTCAATAATTATATTTTCTATAGAAGTATGTTGTTTCAGGAGCCGGATAAGACCCATTTTTGTTTATAAGGTGTATTAAGCAACAGAATTGGTTCAAGAAATGCTTCTTGACATGTCAATGTTGCACATGCTAATAGTTTTGCCATTTTTATGTGCACTAACATAACTCCATGACTAGTAAATATGTTTAGGTAATAAAAGACACAATAGATGTTGTTTTAGACATTTTTTCAGACTTGTAATGTTTATCATCCAGGTGTATATGGTCATTTTGTCAAATCTATTGTATAGAGAGTGTCTTGTCCTGGTCTTGAAATCTACACATACATTCATTATCAAATGAGCAGTGAGGTTGGTAAAGGTCTTAGTAAATGAATACTTAATTGCAATGGAAACTATATTAACATTTCTGAATAAACATACTGTTTGCAAGTATGGTATAAAGGAAAAGTTTGCTTTGGGTGCATTTGTGTTACAACCCAAAATAATATATTTCCCAAATTTCTTTTTGTGAAAGATTAATTTTAATTATAGTCTTATGATGACCTTGTAACGTATGTCAGCTATTATTACTTGTTATGATGTTGTCAGTATGCAGTTAAACGCTTTGATTCATAGTTTGACTGAAGTTTGCTAAAAGGAGATGTGACACAGTCGTAAACATGTCCTAACAAATCTTTTTCCAAAAACAATATAATTTTTAAGTGTCAACATTTCATATGTTGTTTTTGTATTATTGTCTATTTAAAATAGCTGTTACATTATTTGCATTCTGTTTTTATTAACAACCTTTTTTGGAAACCCAACTTTTGGGATCATGTTTTTTTAATGCCACTACAGGCAATGCAAACTTTGCAACTTACATGAAATGCAACAATACAGTTGCAATTCAGATTGTCTAGAGTCAAGCATCTCTGGTGTGTAAACTGATCTGGAGAGGATACAGAGTTTTTTTATCATGCAGCCCTCCAAAATCATTTGACTGATATAGCCATTGACTTTTGACATAAATATGTCGAGATTAAAATTTAAAATAACATCTATCAAATTTCTTGCATGAATGGAGGGACCAGAACATCTGGTCACAATGCAAACCCGGTTTGCACAGCTCTTTAACTACTTTCCGGTGTCTTTCCATCAGTGGCTTCCTGGGTATTTCTAGAATAAATGTTAAGGATGTCTTTTGTATTTCAGAAATGGCTGCCAAACAAAACAATATTTTAATAAAACTATTTCAAGGATCTCGCCTAGTCAAAACCAGAAGTTTAAAATAAGCAAGTAAAAACTGAATTTTTATGTGGTTTAGTATTAAAATATGACAGGTTTTTGGACCATGCTGGCAATTTGAATTGAGTGGGTTTGGCTGTAGGTGGTTTATGCACATCCAGGCAACTACATTATCCTAGGATCGTAGGTGAAATATAGTGTATGAACAGTAACTGCTGTTTCAGTTCACCTTAAGCATTTCAGTTTATAAATCATTGCTAATGTAGTGTTTATTAAACATCAAATGTATGTATGATATGTTTTTACTGTGTTAGGACTGTATGGCTCAAAGGTTAACAAAGCTGCTTAATGCACAAAAATATCAGGGGACATTGATTTTTCTTCCTTGGGTTACTGAACCCACTATACCTGTTTTTTTGTTTTTTTTATAGAAGTCTCAATCAGTTAGGAATTCAGATTTGTCAAAATGAGACTGCACTTTTGTCACATAATATTTACATCTGTAAGCTAGGAGGGAATTTCAATGCTGTCTAGCCATAATCCCAAACTTTATGACAGAGCATAAAGATTTGTAGCAAGAATAATGGAGAAATACATTTTTAGAGACGTACCCAAGAAGTTTCAGAAATATAATCATTCCCAAAACGGTACTGTATGAATTCTTGAAAGGAGACAAATACTTATTTCATGTTTTATTCATGACATAGCTATCAATCTTGCTTATAATTACACATTTTACTGAGAGTATATAAAATAATTGAATGCATGAGTGTTCCCCTACTTCAGGGTATGGTTTGGGCCATAGGAATTACAACCATATGTTTATTTGGGTTAGACTCTACCAGCTTTGCACACCTGGACAGAGCAGTTTTTCCAGGGGGGTGAATCCTTTTGAGAGCTATTTTAAATAAGGAACATCGTAGGATTCGTGGCCGGTAAAAAATTGTCCATATGAGGCCTTTGAAACATCATTGAAGGGATTTAGAAATGTTTGAAATATTTTGGAACCAATTTAATTGTTACACTTTTGGTCCCGCTAACAATGGCTATAAAATAATAGCTGGATTTACTTAAATGGAAAATCTTTGGATTATATTTGCTCTTTCCTCAGCAACAATCACAATTAAAGGTAAGCGTCTGGGATCAGTTCAAGTTAAACCCAGCCAGCCTATAGCCATACAACTATGTGTTGTTTCACAGTAAATTTAATTGACATGTTGGCATTTCTTATTTTACCAGCTTTAATGTTTTGTTTCTTTTTTAAATTTGACCCAAAAAATAATTACGGCTATATTCATTAGTCAATTCCCTAATATGCCACATGATCTTGAAACCGCACAGTATTGTAGATTTGTTTTGGAGGAGTTTACCATGTTTCTGTCCTGTGTCCAGATATCTCTCCTGGTGTTACTGATAGACTTTTGGGTTTAGTCAAAGGCTAGGAGACATACACCTTAAGTGCAGCTGATTGACGAATCCAATGTACTCTTCACTGATCTGGTCTTCATTTGGACTGTCATGCTTGAGAGCAGAAACCGTTTTGGAAAACAGGATTTGGTAATGATCCAGGGAATGGAGGGAAGCAGGTCCGTGAGGATAAACAGACGACTCTTTCCCCATGCCCACATTAAAGAATGTGCAGCTAAATGTTTAGAGCAGAGTTCACAGGACAAAACGTTCTTGTTTTGGTCGCCATGCATGTGCCACATGAAAAGAGTAGCTTTACAACACGGCTTCGTGGTTTAATGGAACTTCCCTCTTGATCGGGTGGTCTCCCTTTAACACACTTGTTTTCCTGTAGGATGCACTACACGTAACACTGCTAAAGAAATATAGTGTGCTACTCCTCAGGGAGTCCATCCACAGCAGCAGTGCCTCAGTTTTAGATTAGATTCAACTTTATTGTCATTGAACACTACAAGTACAGTTAAAAAGACGTAAATAAATATATATAAATATTTCCAATATTTCTCCCATTGCTAGCGCATTTTGTTATAGGCAAGTGAGCTTCTGCTTTTTTATATACAGTCATTTATTTCAACTTGTATATGTATTCTGTCTCAAGAGACATCATTTATCAATTCTAGTTTTATTCAACTTGGGGTTCATGTTGCTTTGTATCTGGAACAGATCAGGGGGCAGCACATTCTGTTCATCATTTCCCCCTAAAGGGAAAAGCTCAAAGCATTTAGTGTTTTGGCAGATATCTAGCCAGACCATCCAGGGACATGGAATATATTGTTAATACTGTCAAACTTTCTCCATATCCCATTTATGCATGTGGACCTTTCCCTGTTTTCTTTCTTCACATTCCCAGAACCACAGTAGATCAGTTGACACACAGTAGGGTGAAGACATTGTTTTAGATGGTATCTATGCTCAGACACTGCTCACGAAGCACGCATTCCTAAAGTCTGTCTGAAGTGCACATCCAAATCTTTCAATTGTTTAAATTACTTGTTCTAACGTAATGGAAAGCTCTTCGGATGAAGTAGAAATGTGGTTTGAATCCCAGCCGTTAGATGGGAAATTAAAGGGAGAACAAAGCCTTCTCACGGCGGGCACTAAGCATGCTGAAGACCGCTGATCTGTTGGAGCCTGTTGTTACATTCCTTGGGCACATGGGAGTATAACTTTGGAGGCTGTTCAGAGGCCCAGGAGGCCTGGCTGCTTGCCTCGTCTGGTCTGGACGGCAGGCCGATCTCTAGTCCACTCTCAGGCGGTCTCCCAATTGCCAACCTATTCTCTATGAAGTGCACAACATTAGACTATGGCCCAATCTTTACAGGCCTGGATCAAAAGTTGTCCACACTATAATGAATGGGGTTCCTTTTGGGATGCAGCCTCACTATCAAATGGGCCTGCTTGGGAGACGAGTGGAGACTTGTGCCGACGCTCAGTTGAAACTCTTCGCTACTAAAGTGGTCTAACACGCCTTGGCCTCCCTTCCGCGAGCTGGCCTGACCTGATGTGATGACTGAATGTTAATGCAAGCCAGCCCTAGTTCTACTCTGTTCGTAATTAGGGAGTATAATTGCTTCAACACTGTCAAAGCCACATTGCATCTCTCTGTCAGCAACACTAAACCTATCATCACATGTTTGATGGAAACCTTGAGGACGTTTATATTTACACACAGCAGATGAGTTTCTGACCGTCAATAAGGAGAGTTTCCTCACTAGTGGTTTTGGTGTGTCCTACTTGGGTGAAAACTTGCTGTGAGCACTCAGCTAAGGCGTCAAACATTATGTCAAGACATAAAATAGAATATGTCACTTAGTTACTTCATTGATTTCCATCACTAAGATCTTGCGTTTGGCACAACGTTGTTCGTTGAGTCAACACAATGTCAAGGACCCGAATTAGCCCTTTTCCCATGATTGATGAACTACGGCGACAACAGGATTTTCTTCCTCACGGTAAAGCCAAATATGGCTACTATAAGTTCATTGCCCCTTAATGTCCCTGGGTTATAGTTTTTGAAAGAATGTTTGAGGGAGGATGAGCAAAAGCCCTAGTTTTCACATTCAAAACCACATTAGCAAACAAAACAAAGAAGCATGCGGCTCGCTCTATTAGCCATGGTTGTAAGGTCATGCAGTGCAAGCGGTTCAGTTGCACTGGGGCTTACCCAAACTAAGTCAAGGTTTTCATGGCCCCCCAACAAAGACCCTGTATGCTTAGATATTAACTGACCGGGAACTGGAGTCATGCATGCTGGGCTCCCTACATATAATCAGGCAGGATTCAATGCCTTTTTATTCCTGTATGCGTTGTGCCCCCTGTTCCTCAATGTGAACCATTGGCTCCTGTACCTTAAAGTTCACTAAAGCCTAGACTGGCGAAGGGCCTGGTGGAACATTTTACACAGGGGCCCATGTTTTTCCAATGTCCAGTGCACTGGTTAAAAGTAGTGCCCAATACAGAGAATAGGGTGCCATTTGAGACGCATCTTGATTTGTCCAGTTTGTGTTACAGATTGATAAGCAGCAGTTTGAGGAGACGATGAGGACGTTGAACAACCTTTATGCTGAAGCCGAGAAGCTGGGAGGCTCATCCTATGTGGAGGGTTGTCTGGCCTGCCTCACTGCGTATACTATCTTCCTTTGTATGGAGACACACTACGAGAAGGTGAGAGAGCCTCACCCATCCACCTAACCACCGTTTCTGGAAAGCCTGGGAACATAGCAGATTTTAACCCTAGAAATAAATGGTCGTATACAATGTGGAAAATGGGAAAACTGAGAAAATAAACTGGGTAGGTGTGTCTGAGTTTTTTTACTGTTACTGTGAAGTGTATAATATAATGTCGACTTTTTAAAAAACAAGAGGATGATCTCTTTACAGGTTTTGAAGAAGATTGCCAAATTCATCCAGGAACAGAACGACAAGATATACGCTCCACAAGGTCTTCTCCTCACTGACCCTATTGAGAGAGGCCTCAGAGTTGTATCCTTCACAAAGACGTTGAATAGCCAGAAAAGCAATGTGTGCACTTCTTAAAGGAGCCTAATGCTCTAACTAGATGTCTAATGGTACAGTGGAAAGGCCCCTACGTTCTAAAGTTGTACTCTAAGATGTAGAGCAAGTCTTGGATTCTGTTATGCAAATGTTTATTTAGAAATACAAACTCTAGAAAATATGACTTATTTTAATACCTATATCCATATAAGAGCACTTGTACAGGTTTAGTTCCTTTCTTTTTTTTTCCTTTTTAAATAATTAAGACACTAAGAAAGTTTCGAGAGAATTTGTTTCAGCAGAATCCAACATAGACTCTCTCAACCCAGTGACAAACACTTCAAATAACCTAGTCCAGCATACCTTTTGCAAACATATACTGATGATTAGAACATAAGATAAATAAAGTGATCCATGCCCTAGATTTAAAATTTTACACATAATGGACTTTGCGTAAGTGTTCATACTGTAAGTAAACCTGATTTTACCATATTTTTATAAAAATCATTTTAGTAAACTACACAGCTCAGGAAATGCTGTAGTAGCTTTTTCAAACTGATTAAATGTATTCCATTAAGGCATTAACAGTGATTGGCACAGATTTCAAATAAATTGGCAGACATTTCTTAGAACAGGTTTTTGCTTTCTTGTTGTGTGTTTTTTGTGTTTACATGTTGATGAATTAAGTCTTATCAAAGATAATTCAGCCCATGCCATAAAATGTGGTGAAGTATACAGGTCTGATTATTTTCTAAAGGCATTGTAAATGTAAGAGGGCCCTGGAAATGGAGGGCCCTGGAAATGGAGGGCCCTGGAAATAGAGGGCCCTGGAAATAGAGGGCCCCGGCGGGGAGCAGTGTTGTTAGTCACTGCCTAGTAGTACAGCTGCATTACCGTTGCCTGGTGTTTAAGTCCTAGCTGGGGCAAAACAACGGTGCCTGAAGTCAAGCACAAATTGACCTGGGTAGACTGGGGGATGTCGGACAGAGCATTAGCAACTCCTTGTTGTAGGTTGGATGCTCCTCAAGCACAACATGGTTGTTTCCAGGATGTTATATTTGACCAAGAATCACAAAAAAAGTTGAAATTTGAGAAATTTGCTAAGATTTCCAGGTCACCAAGGTATTAACAATAGCCCTGAAAAGGTTGTTTAAGGGATATCATACCAGAAAAAAAGTCTGACATGATTTACCACTAACAGAAATAGACATGTGGTTGTACATAAACAATACACATTTTGTGATTTGTTCACTCAGTTTTGCGTGTGGCAAATAATGTTTTTAAGGTGGTTGACATTTGGTACTAAACAAGCACTTGCCATTCTCTTGGATCATCTGATATGAATAAACCATGCGTCTATTATCTTGGCAGCTTCAATCCTATTCTTCATTATATTTGTCAAATACTGGCAAATCTTCTCAAATATTTCCAGAATTACAATTAATGTGTCCCCCTTAAAGAACACAAGACAATAGTTATATTTGATCAATTTAATCAGCAAAAACAAGGGGGTGAAAAAAGTGTGTTTTTCCGGCTGAAGGACTGTCTCAACATTCAAATGAATTAGTGTGGGCAGGCCGTGAAACATGACGGAAATTGCTTGCAGCCAATGCTCTGCTCCTCCTGTATGATTTCATTATCTTTGTCCTACTTTACGTCCCTGTGACTCTGGTCAGAAGCAGTGCACTGTACACAGAATAGTGCACCATTTGGAATTCAGACCGTGTCATAATGGTGACCTGGATTATTTCTTCAGCAGTGGGGAGCTGATTTTGGCCTGGTTGCGTCTGGGAAAGCAGGGTGGAGATTGACAGGAATGTCACACCTGCTCTGTTTTTCCTCCTTGTCCTTTCGATGCACCCAACATAGTATGTGTCTGGGTTTTCAAGGTCTCATTTGTTGTCTTGAATCTTGTTGCCCAAATGCTTCCCACATAGCATTTTTGTGTCTTTAGAGGGATTTTGCATTGTTCTCCAAACACACTTCTTTGACCAAACATCATCTAGGTTGAAATAACCATCTTTGAAGACCGAAGCCTGGGAAGATGAAATCAACAGTGTTATGGTAAGTGTCCTGTAACACAGAACCCTATTTTCATTTATGGTTTCTTTCAGTATTATCTACTATGTTGCAGCTGAAGTAGACAAACTACTGTACCATCAAAACTAATCTTAACAGTTGCAATCTGAATGTATAAAGACTGCAAGCATAGCATGTTTAAATGGTTTTAAACATTGCAAAAGGTAAAAAACTAATACTGGCATACAACACAATGTTTTTATCCCAAACAATTTCCAGAGTACAATATATCATGTCTTGAATCTATTAGTCTCAAGACATGATACATACTGTATGTCTTTATTGTGTAAGATATTGAATGATAAAGAACATAATTTCCCTATTCAGAGCTCAACCATTTTCAACAATACTGTTTAATAACTCTTAACAATGTCTCAACTTTATATTATCTTTTACAAACACTTAAATAAACCGTCTCTGGTAATGTCCTGCCTGTATAAAGAGTTCTTAATAGATCGGCTGGGGAATTTGGCTCTATTTTTTCATATTTTCAGCCTAGTGGAACAGTGTGCATACAGGGATTACTCTTCTCTGCCCAGCACTTTTGTACATCCTGTATACATGTGTGTAAGATGAATGGGAACTGCTCTTTAATACTTAGCCATTGAGAAAGGAGTCTGTTGGACCGTTGCCATAGTCAGAGAAAAAGACGACCCACTCTTGCATGCTGCGGTCATCCAGTCTTTTAGGCATCTGGTCCTCCAGTCCCGGCAGCAAGCCCGTTGGAAAGGCCCAGAGTGTTGTGACCGCGTGGTTGCTTCCATAGCAGAAGGTGGACCAACCTCAGTGGACCTGCCAGAGAATTTCACCATTCGGGATGAAGTGTGTGATGAATGGTCTTCCGGTGTAATTTCTCCGAAGCGCGGTGTAGAAAAACAGGCTTTTAGCTGTTAATGGCCGCAAAATGAGTCATTAACAGACGACTGCGCCAAGTCCATCTCCCCCTGCTGCTTGCTCTCCACCACGGGGCTCACTCTCAGGGAGCAGACCCTCTGGCCTCCATGTTGTTCTGGCTTCTCCTCCTGACAGGCTGCCAACACATCACTTTGGAGAGCAGGCACCTGGAATGTATTGACCTAAAACAAAATGCATTTTGAACTTGGAAATGCTTTTGTTTGTGATTGTCTGAACACGAAAAGAACGAATTTGAGAAAAATACAGCTTTGAACAAAATGAAGTTGATGTAATGAATAGCTAACTTGACTGAAGTGTTTCTGCAACATGCAAGCCAATTTCTTTTCTCTAAGGCTGCTTTTTAGTGGGCTTTTTGTCTCTCACTTTCTCATTGTTTTAGCAGATGGGTTGGAGCTTTGTAAGGCTGTTTCTATCTGGATCTCTGCTTGGTTCGCATCATCTGTTCCTCATGAGAAGGTCCTCCTTGATGACACCTGACGGAGGACCGCCTATCCAAACAACATACCAGCTCACCTGTATCCCATCTAGGAATCTACATTCTGATTACTGCGTTACTACAATCTCTCCTGTGCTCTACTTCCTTTAGCTGTTTTATACTCCACTAATCCAACGCATGCTTAAAATGTTTCCTCTCATGTTCAGTACTACAGATGTCGAATTCTAATTTGACCCAATTTCTGACAGCGGGAAACTGATCCTGCACAGAGAATGTGAGTTATTACATAATGGATAATTGACAACTGGGGCTCCGGTTTCTCTGAAAGAGAATGTGTTATGTGGAGGGTGTGGAACATGTTATGCTAGCGCAGTGAATTATCCTGATGCACATCTGCATTATGTTTAACAGAATGCATTTTCACCTTTTTTATACTTACTATACTTTCTACGGCTATAATTTCACAAATTTTCCAGAAGTAATGTGACAACTTCCAATGAACGTTTACTAGGTATTTGTAGTTATGTCAATTAAAAAAAAATATTTCCCACTTGGTAGAAAGGTTCATGCAATGACACAATGGACATAAGTATGTGTATGATGCATGTGTTGTAATCCCGAACAAAGTCATACATGTTGTTCTGAAGTGAAATATGAATACATAGGATTCATGACGCTTGACTTCCTCAGACTTTCTGTATTTATAGCCATTAACTTCAAGTCCATTCATTTTTTTCCTGTACAGAGATTGTTTGCTTTTCCCAAACCAAATGGCACAATTAAGATGCATTCTTGCATGTTGAATCACTATTCAGATAATCATTCTGTTAATGTAACAGTGCCATGCAAAGTGTTTTTTGGTGACTACTGTTCATTTAGCCATTCATTGATTGGCCTGTGTGTATGTGTGTGAGAACTGTATCTAGCGTTGCAAGCACATTTGATAGTTTGCTAGAGTTAGGCCGAGAAGTGCTCTTGTTCGTCTCCAGTGCCTGTAGTTTTCCTGAACATTGCCTCATTCAGCTCAGTGGTTTCTTGTCAGGTGTATCTTAGAGTACTATCTTAGCAACCATTTTATGTAGCTTATCTTAACTTGTGCTCGCTTTACTCTAAAAGCTTGGCAGTAGGAAAGTGACTTATGATGACACACCAATGTGTTTGTTCTGTTTGATTTTATGACTAAAGAACATTGGAGTGATTACTTTTTTTTAGAAGATATTGAATAACAGCGGGACGGTTAAATATGACTCAGTTGATCTTCATTCATTAAAATGCTGCTCAGTGGATCTATATAAATTTTATTTATGAATTTTTAATGCTGAATGTTACATTTTAGAATTATTTAGTTTGAATCAATGTTGCCCTGTTAGTGCCTAGTTACAGACGATTTAACACCACAGAAAGCCGTGGATGTCCTCGCTAGGGGGAGCCCTTGAGTGGATGTTTAGCACGACGAACAGGCGATGAGTTACGTTGAGCAGGACGGAGGGGCGATGAGGGATTTCGAGCCAGACAGATGAGCGATGATGATGGAGGACACTGTCCGGACGGACAGGAAAGTGGCCGGCTTTAGCTGGATAAACACTGACGTGACCTGGATGTCTTTTGGTGGGAATATTTTAAATGTTAATAATAATGTAGTTGACCATAAAGCGATCATCCATCAAAATATGAATATAATCCAATGACTATATGTATTTATGTGATGTTTATGCTAGAATTCAGACTTGGCTGCACTGTTTACTACAATAATGGGGATGTGTAATTATGTTTTGTTTTAGGCAGAAACGAAACTGAAGTCTTAAGATTTTGTACTTATGATGTTGCGTTTTTATTTTTCTTGCACAGTAGTAAAGTCAATAAGATCCAGCTGAGGTGGGTGAAAATGGAGCATAGGCTTTTTTATTTCACTTTGGAATAATTTGTCTTGAAACCTTACACTTTGGTACTATACAGGAAAAATCACGTCTATTGACAGATAAACCGCTTGTCTCCTATTTATTGATTTCATACTTTCCTACTTTTGTCATGTCAAAGTAATAATAGTAATTTCTACTTTTTGACATGTCCCATGTTAAATTTTAAGGACAAATACGTGTTTGATTTATTTAAATTTGAGTAAAAAATCCCACCAAAACATTAACAGCAGTGTGAGGAATACAAATAAATAGAAAATAATTATAAACAAATAAATTGTAATACAATAGGACTTTTCCTATTTTTAAAATATAAATATTTAATATATAAAGAAATATTAAACTCCACCAAACAATTCTAAGTTATACGAATAAATGAATAAATAAATGAAAAAAGTAGAACAAACCGTGCTGGGCCCTATTTCAATTTAAAATAAAGATACAAAACAATAAAATGTCTACAACAAAAATGTCTAAAGTTAACTGCATTGCCCAAAAAAGAAACGCACCAAGACCACTGTCTATGAAGTGAACTGTGAATGCTGATGTTGAAGTCGCTAGTGCTGCTTTGTGCACAGTTTGCTTGATGCAATGTCTGTCTGCTTTCCTGCAGATATCCTCCTCAGACAAAAAAAACCTCTATTTAAAATGTGTTGTGTCCAGGGACGGTGCAAGGTGTATTTTAGGGGGGCTTTAGCATTCCATTCTCTGAAGTCTTCTGCGAATGGTAGTGGCAGACACCTGCAGGGCAATTGTGTTGGACAGTTCTTTGTTTTCTTCATTATTGTGCCTTAGTGTATGTAAAGTTCAAACTCCAACTGTACATACATGTTAATTACAGGATGATTTTTTGTAGCTTTAACTATAGTGTATCTACACTATTTGGACATGAGTATTGGGCCACACATCTTAATCGTTGAATTCAGGTGTTTCATTCAGTCCCGTTGAAACAGTGTATAAAATCCAGCACCTAGAGTCTGTCTTTTCACACATGTGTGAATGAATGGGTCATTCTAAATTCTCACTGAATTGAAGCATGGTACTGTAATAGGATGCCACCATTGCAACAAGTCAGTTAAAGAAATGTCTTCCCTCCTAGATACTCCACGGTCCGCCGTAAGTGGTATTATTGCTACGTGGAAGCATATAGGAACCACAGCAACACAGCCACGAAGTGGCAGACCACAAAGTTACAGAGCGAGGACGCCAAGTGCTGAGGCGCATAGTGCTTAACGTTTGCCAACGCTCTGCTGACTCAATAGCTGCAGAGTTCCCCCTCTGGCATTAAGATCAGCACTAAAACTGCGCAGGGAGCTTCATTGCATGGGTTTTCATGGTCGAGCAGTTGTATGCAAGCCTTACATCACCCAGCACAATGCCAAGCATCGGATAGAGTTTTGTAAACTGTACTTTGCGCCACTGGACTCTGGAGCAGTGGAAATGTGTTCTGTGGAGTGATGAATCACGCTTCTCTATCTGGCAGTCTGATCGATGAGTCTGGGTTTGAAGGATGCCTGGAGAACGTTTCCTGTCTGACTGCATTTTGCCAAATGTAAAGTTTGGTGGAGGAGGGATAATGCTATGGGGTTTTCTGGGGTTGGCCTAGGCCCCTTAGTTCTACTGAAGGGAGATGTTAATGCTTTAACTTAGCAAGACATTTTGGAGAATGTTATGCTTCCAACTTTGTGGAGCAGTTTGGAAAGGCCCTTCTGTTCCAGCATGACTGTGCACTGGGGCACAGTCATGCTGAAACAAGGTCCATAAAGGCATGGTTGGTTGAGTTTGGTGTGGAAGAACTTGACTGCAAAGGGGGGGACCAACTCGATATTAATGCCTATTTATTTACAGCTTACAACCCATACTTACTTAGTGTGAATGTGGTATCATGTAATGATAGCGTAAGATAACAAAAAGATTGCTCTGCATGTTATGGTGCCTTCCAATACAGATGTTGTTCACAGATAACGACAACATAACTACATAGAAACAGACACCCCTTTATTTTACAGTCTGTGAGTATGGGCGACTTTATATGATCATACTATGTATGATACATTCTTACTTAAGTTGAATAGCTTTTTGTATAATAGCAAGCTTACATTATAATAGTAAGCTTGCATTTAAACGAGAATGAATAACAAGGGAATAAGCTGCCATTTGGGAGGTATCGACAGATATAGGACGTTTTCTTGAGCTCTTCGGTTACACTTAAGAAATGAGCCCCATTCACCTGTTTCCCTGTCCTTTTCCATGCTGCTGGACCAAATCCCTTTGTTGGAAACAAATAATTTGTTCAGGGAAGCCTCTCACATGATCGATCCTCCCTTTCATCGTGTGAATGCAGGTCTTTGTTACCTCAGCGCAGGAGATTTTTCCCTGGCCCAAGTAAGCGCGTCTAGTCAACCGAATGTCTGTCGTCACCCACTGGACTCTGTCTCCAGTTACCCGTGACATGCCCCCTCCTGGTGGGCACAGCGTGGCAGGTGGTCCTCCCTCGTAGCAAAACAAACCAGACCATGTGGGTGTGTGTGTGTGGTGTGTCTAACCTATGTGGGGACCTTCTGGTTTGGGTTTCCTGTCCGGTTTGATGTCTCCCGCTACCATCGCCTGGCAGGCGGTGGCAGAGTGATTAGTGGCCCAAGGCAGATGTGGTGCCGGGTGATCATTGGATTTATTGCCTCCAGCAGGTGAAACAACTGAGATTTAAGTATCACTCATAACCATTACTTGGCAAAACTGCCTGCAAACTGCCCCTCGTCTGAACTGAACTCCACCAAAGTCGAGAGCGGTGAGGTCAAAAGACTGGGGGTTTCCACAAGCAAATGATTTGTGGGCTTTTGAGCTGAGAATTGTTTTTATTATTATAATGCCAAGTTCACGTGAATGAGATTAATTGATTAGAGTAAAGTACAACAAGGCAATAGGCGTCACCTGTCTGCTTATACCTTTTAGTCAGTCCAAAGAATCAGAACATATGTCATTAAGCATGTCATTTATGGTACTGGATAAGTCACATCTTCCATAGTAATAGGTTATGCATGGCTGTGGCTGCATTCTGAGTTGTAAATGGCTTCTCCTTCCCTCTATATTGCCCTCAGCTACCAGAGCCCAAAGGCTTTTGGCCAAATGTATGGAACCCAGTAGTGAACAGGGTGCCACGGCCTGTGCTTGGTTTGCCACCATTTGTCTTAACTTGACGTGCTGCTTCAATGTTTTTTTAACAAAAGCTGTGATCCTGGAGGTGCTGGAGATTAACCCTATCAGTCTTGCCACTGAGAAAAGGCAGGGCTGATTACATTAGCACAGGAAACAGTCCAAACAAAGAGCAAGAAGGCCTGGATTTTCTCCCCAAAAAGTTTGGTGAACAGCAGTTGCCAAGTGAACGTCCATAATTCCAGTGCTTAACACTTCTACAAAGCATTTTTAGTGCCTGCAAAACAGGGCAATCCAAGGAGTAACTTTACAAATTAAACTGGGTGTAAGCATATTGCTGACGCTAAACTAAAAGAAAGTAAATCCTATTGAAGTAATTCGGAGAGTAAATGTTAGATGGGCCGGCAAGTAGCTTTTAGTATGCTAGCCCCTCGAGGACAGCATATAACCAATACTGGGCTCTGGCCATAAGCCTTGCTGTCTTAGGGAAGTTGGATTCCTGAAATATAGGAATCCGAGGAACACCAGTATATAACGTCTCGTTATGCGGATTATAATGACACATATTTTTACACATTATTGTTAAGAAAATATTGTCCGGATTTTTTTATAGAAAAATACAAACTTTAGTAGTCTGCCTTGCAGAACCTTTCCATAAACAACGGGTTGGTATAATGATGATCATATCTCAACACCAGTCTAATTTTGAAGTTTGAAAACAGACGTTCATAAATGTCCTTTGACTCCAAGAGAGTGGAACAAAGCGGTAACACAGGATGTAAATCATTCCCACTGTCCTACCGTTATGACAGTTTTACATCCATATACGATGGCCGTCGTATATACTCATGCTTTGTGGAACTTGGCAACCGTTTGCCATTGTAAGAATTGACGTAATGCTAAAACATGGCAGGTATTGGTTGATTCTCAAAGGTTAATTTCTTCAGTGACAATTATCAGAATTATTCACGAACAAATCTGATGACTGATGCTATAAACCCCAGTCTGTAGGGGTGGTCTGAAGCATGGCCATATGGCCGGGACATGCAAGAAACACACTGTCATTACGCACTTGTGTTTAACGGCACAAAAACAACCAACAGGGTTTTACAATGAGGGACCTCATTTTGGTCTAATCACTCCCTTAAACTACAAGCAGATGGCAGCAAAGGGCTAAAGTGAACCAGAAATGGGTGATGACGGTGGCATAATTATACTGTATCTGACAATAAAACCCAAACCTTTTTTTGCTCAATAACTCTCAACAGGCTTTAATATAGGCAACAAAGCACATTATGGATTTTAACACTCCATTCAAGTACACAGTTAGCATATGTAATATACTGCAGCCTTTCAGCTGTGCTTGTACCCTCATAAAACAGAAGATGACAATTTGGTAGCACCATTATGTAAAAACAAAGAAACAATAAAAATACTAAGACATAAACACACACATTATTGCACAGAAATAAAGTATAAAAAAAACAAAACACTTTTTATTAAAATCCCTGACTTTTACAACAATAAGTTACTAATATGTTTGCTTTAAAAGATGATATTGTTTGTAAATGTTGTAAAGAAATCAAATCAGAAGGCAAAAAGTAGTTTAACTCACTATAGGCACTCCATGTATCCCTCCATTTCGACTATTATTCTCCCATCATTGGTGTTGTGGGACAGACTATTGTCCACCAGTGAAACAGCACATGGTGGACTGGGAAATAGTACAAGATTAACTGACTCAGAATTGGAACACCTCAGAAATAGTTTTGGCCATATTGATAACAGCTGAGGGAGTACCCTGTACCACAGACAAAAAGGTCATTCTTACAACGCTGGGCAATGTCTACATTTCCCAAGGAAGGGAAAGTAAAAGACAGGTAAAATGATTAGATTGTGTGTCAATTTGCTGTGCAATCCAAAATAGAAAAGTGGTACAGGACAACCATTGTATTTATTGGCCGTTATGGCACCCTATTATATCAAACTGCACTGTATCCTTAAAAAACATCTTCAGGGAGAAGCTTGAGATTAACCTATATGACGCGTTTACTGTATAAAGCCATTGAAAACGATTATTAGCTATTAGATTCATTATTATTCATTAAGTCTGTAGTTTATATGATTTTCTCATTGTTCCACAGAGATAAGTCTTTGTCATAGACATTTAATCCGTGGGAAAATAACAATGTTTATACAGAAAAAAGTGCTGGAAATTTCCCGTTCATTAGTGTTCTTAAGAGAAATTGCTCCCTAGGACACATCCCAAATGCCAAACAATTCCATTTAGAGTGTACTACTTCTGTACAGGGCCCAGGGGTCCACTACATAGGCAATTGGGTGTCATTTGGGACAAAAGATGAGTGTGGGCAGCAGTTATGAAGAATATCTGTGGGAAAGAAACTCCCCCAGTCCCTTAAAGAAACTCCCCCAGTCCCTCCATTAAACACTCTGAAATGTTGGTCTGGGAGAGGAGGACATTTGAGCTGATAGAAAGTGGCCAGTAGAGATGATGGTCAAAGCTTGATAAGTTCCTTCTTGAGTGTCTCTTTGTACATAGCTCATAATTTAAAATGTATTTTAACATGTGTGTGTGTGTTTAAAATGTAATTGTGTGTTGTTGATTTGCCATGCTTTGGCAATGTTAAACGTTCTACCTTGTGAATAACGCTCCATTTGATGGAGAGAAGAGCCTAGTGGTTGAGGGCAATTGGTCGTCTCTCGGCTGTGAACGCGCTGGTAATGGTTCTTCTCTTCTTCAAATCCCTCCCTTTCAACTGTGGGTCACCTGGTTGGTCAGTAGCCCAGGGAAGGACTGTTCAGTCTCAGTGCTTAATGAACCACCTGTAACGCATGATCGCATCAGATGTTTCACATTCAAATGAGGGTTCATTGACAACTTTCAGACCTCCAATGTAGTCTAAGGTCAAGGTTCTACAGTACCAGTTTGGGCATTAAAAACACACTGCACATCCTTGCGCCCAAACATCTATGGCGTATAGCAAGATTTTCCGTCGTTTTTATATGCACAGTAACATCTTGCTACAACGGGAACGTCTCGTTATGCGGATTATAATGACACATATTTTTACACATTATTGTTAAGAAAATATTGTCCGGATTTTTTTATAGAAAAATACAAACTTTAGTAGTCTCCATGCCTTGCAGAACATTTCCATAAACAACGGGTTGGTATAATGATGATCATATCTCAACACCAGTCTAATTTTGAAGTTTGAAAACAGACGTTCATAAATGTCCTTTGACTCCAAGAGAGTGGAACAAAGCAGTAACACAGGATGTAAATCATTCCCACTGTCCTACCGTTATGACAGCTGTACATCCATATACGATGGCCGTCGTATCGGCATCTGCACTTCATGATGTTATTGGAGTAATCCGACTCGGGTACCTCATAGTTAGGATTAATGACAACCTGTGGACAGAGCCACACGACTGGGGTGACTATTCCACACACTCAAACTGTACAAGTGACCTGATAGGTTGCTACTGAGGAACCTACCGAATGTAACCAATCAAAACCCTTACCTGGAATATGTAGTCTCCGGGCTTGACGTCTGTGATGTCAACCCACTGGCAGTCAATATCATGTCTGTACGTATCAAAGCAGCCCACAGTGATTCCTTGCTCCCCAAAGTTTTCACACTCGTATTTCTTCTCAATACCTGTAGACAAGTGAGCAAACCTTTTGGCTTGATGGACACTGAGAGTGGAAACTGGGCGATAGCTGAACAGGTATATATTGTATTAGATTCTGTGAATTGAGGAACTAGGTTCTGTCAGGCTCTGGTCACATGACTGATGGGAACAAAGCGCACAGAAAATATTTCAGCCGGCACACTTGGCTTTGGGTTTAGATAAATGATGTGTATGAAGAGGTTGTGGGACCCCAGGCCGAATCCGTTCACCGAGGAGGGTGTTGCACGTGCTGTTTGTCGAGGCTCTTACCCTCTTCACAATCCGTGTCCTCCAGACAGAAGCTGGCCTTGTGGCCCTCTGCCACCTTGGAGCCGTTGAGGCTCAGCAGGTCATAGTGGGTG